>JASDQU010331280.1:0-12856 GCA_032191745.1 Picea mariana | reverse complement strand
AACTCAATTTTTAATGGGACAATATTAGAATATTTTAATAGAAAATCAACTCAATTTTTAATGGGACAGTATAGGGAAGGAAAATCAACTCAATTTTTAATGGGACAATATTAAAATATTTGAAAATACTAATCAAAGTCTACCTTCTATCTCATTTCACTTTTAAAATGAAACTGTATAAGTATTGCATGGCCCTTATGGTAAGGACTCGACTTTTATGCTAAGGACTCGACTTCAATAGTCTCATTTGACTTTAAATATTTTATTATATTAAATAAATTGATCCAAGAATTTCTTAACCATAAATAACGTTTTGAAAAATCTTGGTACCATAAACAATTTTATATTTATGAACGAAGGAATATTCTCTTTGAGAATGAAAGCCCCTCGACCAGCTTTTATTCATTCCAACATTAAAATATTAAATGAAGTTTTTTTATGAGTCCATTGAAATTTATAAACATATTTATGTCTATGGAACCGCGAGACAAGGGACATTTGAACGGCGCTTATTTTCACCAGCTCTGTTTGATTCAAAATCATAATTTTTTTTTGAGTAAATGCCTTTCTTTTTATTTTTTAAAATCTATCCAAATTTTAAAATCTTCAGCGAGATCGTTTGATTGAAACTCATATTTTTTAAAAAGTAAAAACCTTTCTTTTTTATTATATTTTTTAAAATCTGGTCAAAAAAATTTTAATTGGAAATCCATTCCAATTTTAAAATCCAAATATATGAGTGAAATCCAAATCTTTAAAAATCCAAAAAGATGACTAAATTCAATGAAATTTGTTTGTAATATCGTCATATTCTATCGTAGTTAATCGACAATGAAACATTTAAAATACTGTGTGTCAATCTTTTATTAATAAATTATGGATTAAGTTAATTTGAGCAATTTTTTTTACCTAGTTTTGTTTTTCAGGCAAAAAAAATGGGTTTGAATCTGGTCAAATTTTCAAGAGTAGTTTGAGTTTTGCATGAATCAATGTTTCATTCATTTCGGACTCTTACCACAGGGGTTTTGCCTCATTTTAAACCAATCCAGAGGTTCAAAAAATCAATCAGATTTCTAGATTGGTCAAAAATTTAAAAACATGCCACCAAAAACCAGTGAAAAAAGTAACTCAAAAAAAAAGATTACTCTCAAATTAACCCACTTCATAAATTATAACCATTTTAACAACCATAAAAATGTAATAAATCTTAATTAATAAAAACTTCAAAGACACATGGCATTAAATTTTAAGGTATTAATTTCATATTTAAATAACAAAATTATTTATTTGTGAGTTCTATAGGAAGACATGACGTTAAAACAACATAAAACACAATTGGACCTGATAAAGTAGGAAACTTCATAAGATTAGTTCATAAAATTATTTACAATTTGGAAAAAAAATCATCATTAGATATATGATTTTAAATGTTAATTGTATTTAGCATGGATGATTTTTAGGCAAAAAGTTATTATCCTTTTCACCCTTATTCAAACTTTATTAATAATATACTTTGTTCTTCTTAAGCCAATTTTCTATGCACCGGAGATCATCAACCTTGTTCTAATGTTTTTAATGAATAGTGTTGATTTAAAAACCATCTATAATATATAAAGTATAGATTAGTTGTAATCTCAAATCCATATATTAAATATTTAGTTATTTAATAATTATTAACTGTGTTTTAATATTTTTTTATAAAAAATGTTTAGTAAAAATGTTATTGATGATGGTGATTAATTTTTATTTTTTATTATTATAAAAAAAGTTACCTACGAAAAAAAAAAAAAAAATTTAAGTCTATTTGTTTTGATAAGTTGACACGTTATGAAGATTATTAGTGATATACATATTATAAAATTGAACCTCAATGTGTGTAGAGGAGGGCATTTTATGAAGGAAAAAAATATTATTAAAAATATATTTATCTTATAAAAAAAAATATTATTAAAAATATGTTTGAAAAAAAAAATATTATTAAAAATATGTTTACCTTTTTCACACAAGAAAGTTATTAAAATAGCTTAAAATATAATACTAGTATTTTTCTTCTTAATGGAGGTTGTCTTTGAAGAGATTAATTTTATCTCTTCCTAGGAGGAACAAAATATGTCTAGTTCTTCTTTCATTACCTCACACAAAGTGATATTCTCTACTCCAATAACTGTTACACAAACCATTTTGTAGATGCTCTTTTCCACTATTTGTAGTCGATTTCTCACTTTCACATTCCCCACTAAATCCTAGAATAACCAAGTTTATTAGTAGTTTGAAATTCAAGCTCATCTTTTAATAATTTTGATATTCTTCCTTTATAATATGATATATGCCTTGTGGGTGACCAAAATTCATGTTACTAAGAATCAAAAAGTTTAGGTAATATATCACAATTTCATTTATGGTCCCTGTGCTATTATTTATTGTAGTAATAAATGATAGAAAGATTTGCTCCTAGGGTAAGATAGGATAAGATATGAGATACGATCCCAAACCCTAAAAAACAAATAACAAGAAGAATAGAAATGTGTATTGATGTACAAATAGCATTCTAGATACTTAAAAGAATTTCTCTAAAATAATTCACTAGTCTAGAACTTGCACCACAATTAAACATATATTTATTATTAATCTTGAAATTAATTTAATATTGTTAACCTTGACATGTGTATTAGTGTTAGGTACATAAGAGATATATATACCAAGCCTTCATATGCTTTAGAAATGGTATTCTCTAGGTCGTTTTTTTTTTATTTAAAAACATATAATGTTGAATTTTCAGTGCTAGGTTGATGTCAAGTTGCTATGTTAATGTCAGAGGTATTACCTGGACATTGGTTGGATGTCGATTAATCGATATGTAAAACAACATCTAACACCTACCATGTGGCATATCAAAAAAATTTAACATGTAGCATGCCACATGACATGTGTCAAGTTAGCACATCGTGATATTTCACCTACCACTTTTCATGTGCCATGTCATCATGTGTCACATGGTGGGTTACATGTAAAAAATTGTTGGTATGGTAGATACCATCTGGGATGTGTCAAATGTTTCTTGGTGTTGATTAATAAATTTTGATACATTAACATGGCATCAATATTTCAATGAATTTTTTTAAACAATTAAAGGGAATTACACCTATTCAAATAAAAGATTTGGCCATGTGATGGATTTAGAATAGCATTCATCAAATCAATTTTTTTTAGTGAATGTGTGTGGAGATCTATGCAATCCTGAAACCATAGCTCATGTGATTCTTGTTGGCATCCTCCATGGCCTCTCCCCCTAGAAGGGACTCACGCTCCCCTCCCCCTCGCCCATATGATATTGATGCTTTCCCCTCCCTAGTTGCAACCCTCCCCAAGCTGACCAAGCACTTCCAGTCACGATTTGTAAAGAAACTAGATCATTTTTTTTCAATTATGGTTCAAGCAAGCTCCAGATCACTCGCCCTGAAGTTCACAGAGAATGGCCTGATCGATCAGTTCATAGGCATTTTTCCCTCCCCTCGAGCCATGGAATTATGGGTGGATAAGAACTAGAAACCCCATCTGAAAGGTAATCTCTCTCTCTTTCTAGGGAAGGGGTTTTTTTTCTTTCATGTTTGAAGAAAATGAATATAGAGATATAATATTTAGAAGTGGTTCGTACTTCACGGGATTGGAAGGGATGTATTTGAATCACTGGACCACGGAATTTAACCCATAGAGTGATACTCCCTCTGCAGTTCCAGTCTAGGTCCACCTTCCCTTTCTTCCTCTTCATTTCTGGAATGACGAGACCATTTGAAATATTCTAAACACCCTTAGGAAATAAATTGACCGAGCATAACCAAAAGAGGGTTTGCAGGCATGTTCCCACATTTGTGTTGAATTTGACTTGGAAAAGGTCCTCCTGGAAGCCATTAAGCTCACTCTATACAATTGGACTTATCTCCAGCTAGTGGACTATGAGTAGCTTCCTTTAAAATGTAAATCTTTATATGAATATGGCCATTTTGAAAAGAACTACCCAAAATCCTGCACAAAACCTCATGTGGAAGAAGTTAATGAGCAATGGAAATATCCCAGAAGGAAAAGACAAGCCACAAAGTAAGGAACCCAGATAGAAAAATCTACATTTCAAGAGGGAGCTCCCTCCAATCCGAATTCCCAAGATGGCCCCACATCCTCATCTACAGGAAAAGGCAATGATTCAATAACAACCAAAAATTAGTTTGAAATCCTCTCATACCTAGAGGAAGATCCTAAAGATGTGCCAAATTCAAACATGCAGAACAATCTATATACTGAAGGAGCTCCTCTAAATCCCCATGGAGTTCCTCCTTTGAACCCTTAGATGGACCATGAAAAAGGAGAAATAGCAGAAAGATCAAAAGAAGAGATAGATTAGGATTTCACCCAAAATACTCTAGCTAGAAATCCAAGGAGAAAATCCAATCTCCATAGGTGAGAAACAATGACATGAAGGGAAAAAAAACTTGGAAAGCAAGGTACACTAGATGGACACACCAAAAAATAACCTAGAACTTTAAGAAATCAAAGCGGATCCAACCCCCCAAGGAGGGAATCCCTAAATCCACATAAAGGTCATTTCCTGGAATTGAAGGGGACTTGGAAGAGAGAACAAAGTGTCAATGGTCAGAAATCCAGTTAGAGCATAATCCCTACATGTCCTCCTTCTCCATGAAACAAAACTCAAGGAATTTGAAGTCCTTCGGGAAATTAGATTCATTTGGAACATAAGCACATGCTTGGTAGAGAGATTGAGAGCGGCCTCAAGAGGATTATGCATGCTCTAGAACCCTCTGCTGCTCAGATTGGAAGGTTGGAAAATATCGACACACTTGTTGTAGGTGACCCTAAACCACCTCCAATTTGGTAATTTTTTTCTATTTTTAATGTTTATATGCCTTTTGTATATCAAGAAAACGTAGCCTATTGGAACTCTCTTCTAATGTTACAGGAAAATAAAATCTCATCCCCCTTCATAATAACAGGAGACTTTAACATAACCTTGCATGCCAATGGAAGGAAAAAGGGTAAAATAGTGTGAGATTCCTCTCGCGAATTTATGGAAGACCTTATGGCCTACTTGGATCTGTTGGAAATAAAACCCACAAAGGGTCATTTTACATGTTCCAATAAATGACAGGGCTCAGGGCATGTGCATCTAGGTTAGATAGATTCCTCATAAGTGGAATATTTTTGGAAGAATCGGTTCTTCCCCTGTCTCGCATCCTTCCCTGGGTAGGTTCGGATCATCACCCCATATCCCTTGAGTTGTCCTATCCCAACTCTCTCGACCCAATCCCATTCCACTTCAATCCCTTGTGGTCTTATGATCCCTCCTTCTTGGATCTGGTTTCTTCTACTTGGAACACTTTGGTCCAATGCTCCCTTGTTTTCATTTGGGAACAAAAACAAAAAAAAAATTAGCTCTTTGTTGGAGATATTACACACTCACCTAGAATTATTTTCCTAAGTTTGACAGTCCAATTTTGAGAACGCTTCCCTAGATGAGAATATTCCCCTACAAAATAGGGTGCTCCTCTTTAGTTCAAAGTCAGTTACATTTAGTTAGACTAGTGGAAGTCACTCATGCATGTAAACCTTTGTTTTATCACCAATAGTTTCATGTGTTTCTCTCACTTCCACATGTGTGAATCAGTTAACTAATGATTGCATGGATCAGTTAACTAGGACTAGGTGGCAGTTCACTCCAGTTTTTGTTAGTGAGTGTCTAGATCTCTCTAGATCAATACTATGGTGCATTAGTTACTCATGTAGCCTATATCTATTGTAAATTGTTCACTCCTTGAGTGTGGAATACGGTTAATGGAAATTCCTTCATTCTCTCCTCCATTTTTTTTCTTCTCTTCACACCATTTGCAAGTTGTGTATAATTGATTATTATATAGATATTCTATGTAGGTATATCAAAAAATTTACACTCTCAAGGATTGGGAAAGAATCAAGGAAGTAAAATAAAATAAATATCTAAGGTACCTAGAAAAAAATGGAGGAGTTTTGAAGCACAATGGAAATAGACCCCATAACTCCAGTCCTTTTGGTTGAGGAGTAACAAAACTTCCTGAAGTATCAAAAATATTTGCGAACAGAAGAATAGAAATGGCGCCTCAAATCCTGAAGCCTTTGGCTTCAGGTGGGAGACAAAAATATCATATTCTTTCATAGACAAGCTAAGGTCGGGATATGGAAAAACAAAATATCAGAGATAATGGATTTTGGTGGCTCCTCCCTTTCTGGCCAAGACCAAGATAAGGTAGTAGCGAAAAAACATTTTCAATATATGTATCAAAAGAAGAAATGGGGGATATAATTTCTTAAGAGAGCCTTCTAGACAACATCCCCCTGCTCATTAGCTCTGAATATAATGAGGTGTTATTCCAACCAATAATAGAAGTGGAAATATATGGGGTCCTACAAAAAATGAATCTGGACAAGGCTCCAAGGCCGAATGTATTCTCAACTCATTTTTACCTCAAGTGTTGGCATATTATCAAACAATATTTTCTTAGAATGGTCCAATACGTCCAAAAGTTGACCAGAATGGAGGAAATACGAACTCATCATTATTATCCCTCATCCCAAAAGAATCCAATGCCTCCTCCTTTGTCATATTCCATCATATATCCTTGTGAAATGTATCTTACAAAATTATCTAAAAAATAATAGCCAACAGAATAAAGCCCTTTCTACCCAAATTAATTTTCCCAAACCAAGGGGCTTCATGGAAAAAAGGCAAATGTTGGACAATATTCTATTAGTCTAGGAAGAGATCCATTCTATCAGAGGATGGGGAGAAAAGATAATGGTCATAAAAATAGATATGGAAAACGCCTTGACTGAGTAAGACATGGATTTATCTTTGTTGTTTTGACAAGATTTGTGTTTGGAAAGATTTTATTTCTTGGATCTCTTCATGCATAAGCGACCCATAGATCTCTTTGATGTTTAATGGGAGACTATTATACTTCTTTAAAATCTCCAGGGGGGCTCAAAAAGGGATGCCCATTGTCCCACCTTCTTTACATTCTGGTGACAGAAGCTCTTAGCAAACAACTAGAAAAGGAGAGAATTCAAAAATCTATACCAAGGATAAAAATAGTGCAAGAAGAAAGGGAATCAGTCACTCTCAGTTCACAAATGATACTCTCCTAATGGGAGGGGAATCCATAATCATTTCCAAGAGATTTAAGGAGGCCCTAGAGGATTTTATGAGTGAATTGGATGGAAATATCAATTGACAAAAGAGTCAAATATAAGTTTGGAATGTAAATACCAGATTCATTCTTAAGAAGACACTAAACATACACTAAACATCCTTAGATTCCAATTAGTTCTTAAGCAAACACTAAACATCTGACCATATTCAAGGAATTAAGATTGCCTTAACTATTTGCAAAATATCATGTGAAAATGCTTATTTATCCATAAACTTCATTAACTGATAATAACTTGTGGAAATAAACATGCCAAAATAGAGACAACAAATAACAAGTCTCATTACATAGTTTAATAACATAGTTCACCCATCTTGGCCTACGTCTCTGGGTCCGCTTCCAAACATCGACACCACTCTATTAATGTTCAAATACATGATACAATGATGACTTACAATGGAAAAATTGAAGACTCCCTTCAATTCTACTACTCAATCCCAGAAATAGAGGTTACCACTGAATTCCTCTCAAAATGATGATAAAAATGAGTATAAACTCGACTATGTTCTGAGCAGGTTCTTACAGACCCCCTTTTGCACGCATAACGAGATTATGGGTCTTATACATGAAAAACTAGACTAATATCTTCATACACATCACTTTAGCATAGAACCAACATCACCATCAGATTCCTCTCGAAATTTTGAGAAAAATGAGTATAAACAGTCTATACTTTTATCAAAGAAATTAATATCATGCAAAACAAGGCAAATCTAACATAAAAACACTTCTTGAACGCAAAACAAGGAAACTATGAACTTGGAATGAAAATCTATGCAACTGTCCTTCTCTTTAGAAAGCATTTCCATGTCCTCTACTTAGTTTGGGCGCATGAGTTTATATAGGGCTAGGTCGGCCTAGTCAACCCCCTATATACCTAGGTTGTATTGTTACAAGTTAAACATAATTTGTTTGTTTTAACAAACAAAAACCATTGGTAGGAGGCATATGTTAAGTTGTCGGAATATTCCCCCAGAAGTCATGGGTTCGATTCCCATTCGACCCAATGAACTTTATTCCTTTATCTATTATTGGAAAATTGGAAAGTGCCACATGGCACTCTCTTGTTTGTCCACATGTTGCACAGTCGGTGCCTGCATCAATTGGCACCTATCTGCCATGTCACTATATGACCCTACCATGTGTCACCATTTTAGTGGTGCCACATGGATCGTACGGTTACCACATCATTCGTACGAATGACACGTGGTAGTTTTTAACTGGTCCAACTCAGTGCAAATTTGTCCATTTCTAGGTGACATGTTTTAACCCCTTGTGTTGCCACATCAACATGCTAACGTCACCTGTACGAACTGTCATGTCATCATTTTTCCCTTTTTTGTCGAAACTTTGAAAGTCCATAACTTTCTCTTACAACGTTCGTTTGAGGCGATTCACACGTCGTTGGAATGCTCTCATCGAGCCCCACGCAATGAATTCATTTTCATAAGCATTTGAGATGATCAATTGTTTAGCGTTATGGATTCTTCTAGATGATTGATACCAGAAATAAGTTGACAAGGGATTCATTGGATACTACATATTTTTCTTCATCTTTCCCATTCTTATCAGGAATCCACTTTTGACATTCTTTCCTCATATGCCATATTTTCTTATAAACTTCCCATTGGTGTTTAGGATTTTCTTTGGAATTTCTTTGTGATGAGGTCGATTCGATCTTTTATTTCCTGGAAAAAACTTTTCATTTCCCTTTGAAAATTATTTTTAGTTTTGGATAGTGTTTATGACTTTGAGAGACTTTGAAGACTTGGAAGGCACAAGATTACTGGAAACTTCTTAAGAATAGTGAAACTAATTGATCAAGCTATTCTCAAATATAGATTGATTCAAGCTACTTCTTATTTAATTTTAATTCTATAGTTTCCATTTGAAGACTATAAAGGTCACATTTGAATCCCATTCTGAAATCAATGTGGCATCTTGTGTTGGCAAACAATATGCACCCTACAGCATAGGATTTAATTATCTATATGTTGGGATATATATCATTATATCTAACAACATTTCATATCTAACAATATATATCCCAACATATAGAGTATTAAATGTTGTGTTATGGGGTGCATATTGATAGTTTCTTAAGCTTCTTGACATCATCTTGTGACAGACTTGTACACACCTTTGGAGAAGTCTGCAGGATGGTACATACCTTTTGCAAGGTAAAACTAGATTGTTTTTTTAGAGCTAAAACCATTTTTTCTTAAGAGTTTGGCAAGTTAACCAGAAGAGTCATCATAGTGTCTCCATCCCTAAATTTTGAGAAAATTGTTGTTAGTTTCTCTATAAAGGATTTAAATTGGTTAATATAGACTCTCATACCTTGTGACCCCTGCATTTTCATGTGGAAAAACATCCTCAAAGTAATTTTGGTAAGTTTGGTATTTACATCTTGTGATTGTTATTGATGCATGCCAACTAAACTTTGTTGGGATCTGATCCTGCAACTATAATTAATGGACAAAGAGAAAAAACAATGATAACACATCATACAACAAGCAAGAATGAAATTGTGCAATGATATCTCTTTATTGCTCATCCAACAATGGAGAAATGAATACAAGTCTCATGAATCACCTCATGGGCTTCAATATTTATATAGGAAATATCTCAAGCATTTTCAAGGCAATTGAAAGCCAAATGCTTGAGAGTCCTCCAAATTGTAACTACAAGGGTATCTGTTGTCACCACCCAACAATATCCACCTTGAAAAAACTTTTCTTGATACCTTTTCTAATAAATAAATCATCACCTTTCTTGCAACCCAAGAGAATCCAAACACCACCACAACTTCTCTAACAATATTGGTTGTGTGAACATGTATGCACAATTTGCTCTAGTATGGACCACTCCACCTCCTTTGAATCAATCATAACCACAAGCTAAATCACTACAACCATTGTAGGTGATACTCGTTCTTCTCATATATTGAAGCACCCATTTCCATTCTCCTACCAACCCCTCTGACCTCCTTTTCCCAGTTCCTCTAAAACTCGACACCACTGTACTTGCTCTCGGTTGCCATTCCACCGGCCTATGGACGTGCACTGCCACCTCCTTTCTATGCGTCAATTTTCGCATGGCATGAAACAAGTGCCCACCACCGCCATAGACAACATTGTCATTTCCTTTCCTTTACCTCGACCCATTTCTCCCTCTACACGCGGGGACAAAGGCATGGCTTGCAACCTCTTCACGCCCCTTGTATCGGTCTACCTGTGCCTGTCTCTCCGATCTTGCAACCAGAATTAATGGACATAGAGAAAGACCAATGATAATACATCATACAACAAGCAAGAATGAAATGGGGAAAATTACATATCTTTATTGCTCAGCCAACAATGGAGAAATGAATACAAGTCTCATGAATCACCTCACGAACTTCAATATTTATACAGGAAATATCTCAAACATTTTCAAAGTAATGGAAAACCAAATGCTTGAGATTCATTCCAATTGTAACTGCAAAGGTATGTGTTGTCTCCACCCAACAACCTCAATCTTCTCTCAAAGTTTCTAACATCATTTGCATGCACAACCACATGGCACATTATCCCTCAACAAATTAAGAATGTTACATGCAAGAGCATTACGATCCTGATTTGCCCACCTCCTAATTTAATTTTATCAGATGGTTGGCTTTGTTTTGTGCCTTCCACAATCCCGTACATTCCTTCTCCAAAAACAACATTCTGATACGAAGTTTGAAACCCACACCATCTAATCGATCTACCAGCCTTTGTGGATCTGCTACGGCTGTGACTATTTTTTAACCTCGGTTTCAAAAATATTTAAGAGAAAGAAATCAGATTCTAGTGGAATTATGTTACAATCCTGCATATAATACCATGTTCGAAGAATAGTTGGCAGAAATAGAACAAATAACATAGCACACAATTTGCAAGGACCAAGATTTACGGAAATAAACAAAAGAATTGTCGTACAAAAATCAATTGCAGGTTGTGTACCCATATGTCTTAATTTATAATAATGACTACTATAATTATAATAATAAAAACATTTTGAATTAATTGCTAACTGCAAAACTAAGTATCTACATGCAACATTATTCTCCACTATGTTAATGTTTGGGTTGTTATTTTTAAACAAGGGAGAAAGTTGCATAGAAGCTAGTCCTTTCCATGTTGAATAATTGTAGTCTTTGTGATCCAGATGGATTTCAGTGGCCTCTCACCTATTTCAATTAGCATATTTTGGCAGTTTTTCAATTTGGCATTTTTTTCCTCGTTTTTGGGTCTCCGATTTTCGAGGTCGTTTTGAGGTCCTAAACAACGTTTTTAGGGCTTACCACAATCCAACTATAGACAAATTTAGAGTCTGACGGAAACATGTGTAGTGCTCAGATATCTTTCCAACAGACTATCGTGCGCTTAAAACAGAGATCGTATGCAAAAGTTACTACCCCAGGAAGTTGATGTAGTAACTTACCCCAACAGGGCCCACATGACTTTTGGCGATTCATCTCCTAGGGTTAGGTTTTTGGATGTTTAGATTTTTGGCATTCCTGTTTATTGTAAAAATTCTTGGAGAGCCTCATTGTAACCATTTTCTTGCGAATGAGTGCAGTCGTCACATCTCTTCTAAGAGATAAGCCCCCACCATTCTACCAAGCTTGTTCCACACTGCATTTTACAGTTTCAACATATTTTCTTATTGAATACAAGCCAATTTTATTGTATCTTTGTTATTATTTCTTGTATTTATGTGTTAAGAATAATAATAATATGTATTCATTTCGTTCAGCTGGTTGCACACAATATCCTATTGAAAAGGTCTATCCAAAGACTACACATATCTAATCCAGATCACTTTATGGGAACATATTAAAATCAAATGAATCCCATTATTTAAAGTTTTAACTCATAATGTGTCATATCTTTTATTCATATTTCATATTAGAAGAAACAAAAATTGAGAGCTAGTGATATTTTTATTTTAAATCTTTTGTTTGAGTTTTCCTTGTGTCCAATTGGGATAGAGTATAGTTTTTCATCTGTTGAACTTCTAAATTAGTTGTGTGGATTTATATTTCATAATCTAGAATGAATTCACACATATCATGTTCATTTACGTTTGTGATCTGACTCCTTGTAGAACTTGTAGTCATTATTTTAAGTTTTATTTTGAAGCATGCTAAAGTTGCCACATATAAAAGTAGTTGGAATGAGCCAATGTTTTCTTTATTCTTTGTTTGTTTTGAATCACTTTCCTTGGTTCTAAACTTTGTTAATTTAGATCAGACCAGAAAGCATTATTGTGACACTCAAATGGGAAGTATTTCCAACATTCTGGTTTTTCTCAGGGTTGAAAATTAGTTAATATTTGTATTGCAGGGATAATGTATTTTGGCCATGAGATGATCCAAATCAATATTTTATTTTTTAATATTTTATTTTTTTTTCACCAGATTGTGTGATTGATTTAAAGATGATCCGTGCAAACAATCTAGATGGAAAAGTTCACTAGAAGAAAATCACTACATACATAGAGCTCGCAGGGATGGCTAATCTTCTTACAATGCTACATATAGATAATATGAAAAACTTGAAGCATGGAGTAATCTGATA
>JASDQU010331278.1:0-12742 GCA_032191745.1 Picea mariana | reverse complement strand
GCATCATCCACAAAGGATCTAAATGACTCAAATCCAACCTATATATACTAGANACACAAATATTTTTTCCCTTCAAATCAGCTTATCATTAGAATAATATCAAAGCTTACAAAGGCTCCCTTACATGGAAAACAGAGAAATACAAAAAACTATAGACAACACCTGCAAACCCTAGAAAATCCTTGGTTGTACGGTCTAGTACATCCACTTTTCCAGACATGTACGCACTTGTCCTCACTTTCACCCACGTACTGGATGTCGACCACCCTACAAATGACCCAAGGCCAATCTTCAAGCAGACCCATCAACCATCTTATTTCCCACACCACCTTTCACACAAATGGAAAACCTCCACCGCCAACAAATAAAACACAATTCATCACATTGGCTTCATGGAGCCAACAACACAATGGGACTTGAAAAACGAAAACCACAAGAAATCGCATCATCCACAAAGGATCTCAATGACTCAAAGCCAACCTTTATATACTAGATCCCACAGCCATCTTAAGATCCCACAACACAACTAATGTGTTACCAAGAATTTTCCCAAGGAATACAAATGCAAGGCCCTGCAAGGGAGCCACAACCATCCCCCAAACTCCACGACAAGTGGAGAATGGTGTTCTTTCAAAGCGCCTCCCAAGATGAGTTTTCACTACACTTACCACCCATGTGCTACCAAGTGACATGATAACAAGCCAAGAATCAACCAACCCTACAAATGGCCCTAGGCCAATCTTCGAGTGGACCCGATAGGAATCTCCTTTTTATCACCACATCACCCATGGTCCTCATTTCCTCCTCCATGTTTCCTTGGTCCTCCTAGGGATAAACACTAAGACACTTGGATTGTGAGAAAAAAAGACTAGGAAACATGTGGAAACACATGAATTATGATTCAATTAAAAAAATGAATATATACTGGAAATTATATATAAAGTTATTGTAGTTTCATAGGGAAAACATGGAATGATATGTTAATGAGGGAAGAGAGTAGCATATGTTAAGTGAACTATGAATACATGGATTAGATGAGAATGATGGTAGAGTGTTAAATTTTTCATGTTTTAGGAGGTAGTGTGATATATCTAGGGAGGTTACAAGAATCTAGGGAGGTTACAACCAATCCCCATTTTTCCTCAACCAATACATTTGACCAAAAATTGATGTCCAAGCATGAATCTACCTCAAAATAACTATAATTGACTCATTTACACCCTATTACATCATTACCACATCAAAAAGTAACATTTTACTTCATAGATGTCAAATCTGGCAAACAATTGTTGAAAAAACCAATTCCAGGACAAAGCATAGCGAAACTAATAGAAAGCGTAGCATGCTAGGAAAAATGGAGTTTTGGAGACCTTCCCGAGGTCCAAATATGGATCTAAAAGGTGTTCTAGAAAGTTGGGGATGTATACTAACTTATGAAATGATTAAGAAGCAAAATTGACATGATTTGGCCCTTCAAATTCATCTTCTCCCAAAAGTACTCAGAAAGCGTAGCGTGCTGCTCCAAAATGTGGCAAAAAGGTCATTTTCAAGTGGTGTTTTGCTCTTCATGCATACTATATTTGACCAAAATTTGCCTCCGGATAGTCCAAAGTGATGTACAAGTCATGAGGAGTCTGAAAATACAAACCATTTGTCATTTTGAATCCTCCATCAAATATCTACTACTTGTAATGACAACATTGTGCCTTACTGGATTCATAATGGCTTTGTAATAGTTGGTGCTGAGAATATGTCTGAATATTTAGGAAACTGTGTCACACTTCACTTTTAAGGACTGTGAAGACTGTCTTTGGTTTTCAAAATCAAGTTGAGGAAGTCCTATAAGACCCAGAGACACTAGAAAATGTTGTACTTCTTGAAAAAAGGTCTCTGTAATGAGTTTCCATCTGATTTAAATGCAAAAGATTATGTAATGGAAACAACAACAATGATTTGCAGTATAAGCTAGGTATAGGCATAAATACCCCTCAGTTGATGCAGGTAGATGAAGCTTCAGGAGATGTTGAGGATGCATTAGTAAACATTGTGGAATGATACTTTTATTTTGAAGCAAGATGCAATGAAGAGGGTTATTTAAGAAAGTCATTGAATTTTTGTTGGGAATTATGCTTATATGTTGTATAAGTTTGACTATAACAGTGGCCAAACTAGGATCCATCCCTTTTCTTTGCATTTGACATGAAGTTTCAAGGCATCCTTGACATGCCAATTTGGGGCTTAACTAACAATGGTTTCCTTTCACAACACTATGCTTACATAATAAATACTACCCAACTTAACCTGCAAAAACGTTTTTTCCCACTTGTTATTTAGCTAAAGTTGAGGGTCCATTTGAAATGTTCAAATCTATCCAAATATCACAATTTCCATCATTCTTATTTCTTGCACAAAAATCCTAAAGCAAGTGAAGGCCAACAAGCCTCTACCACACCCATTGAATCACCCTTGAGTCAATTCTATTTCTTTGATGTTAATTGATATTCTAATTCCCCTTGAAATGAAGAGGCAAATTCTTGAATAAAGGTAAGAGCATGAGCCAAAAATTGCTTGAATACATCTAAGTACTTGGTCCACTTAACGCAATTGAAACACCAACAATGAAATATTGATCTTTCTCTTAATCTAGTTCTACTAGTTGCATCTACATTATTTCTTCCCATTCTGTACGAGGTGGGACTCACACAAATATGAGGTGGCACTCGCGCCCATTCAAGGTTTTAAGCTTATTCCCAAAGAAACTAATTTCAAGGAGACTTGCTCCCAAATAGACTACTTTCAAGGAGACTCGCGCCCTTTCAAGGAGACTCACACCCAAGGAGATAGCTTGCGGAGGGCATAAGGATAGAGTTCACTAGCTGTAAGGTTAGAGAGAGATCGCGGAGGGCACCAGGAGAGAGAGAGACAGAAGGCACCGTCCAGGAGAGAGAGCTCGCGAAGAGAATGGTAAGTTGATACTTCTCTGTATTATGGTCGGAATGGTTACTTCAAAAACCCTCCCACACTTCGGTTCTGAACCCTCGACTTGATTATGAAATCAACCAAACCCTTACCATAACTCGACTCAGACCCTCGGCTTGATTGCTTAAAACCTGACTTAGTAAATTTATTCCACAACTTGGGCCGAAACGTCAACTTTCTCTACATAGAAAATCCTTCCACAACTCGGACTAGAAACCTCAGCCCTGGTTTTCTTCAAACCTAAACTTAATAACTCTTTTCACAGCTCAACTCAGAACCTTGGGTTTGATCACTTCAAATCTCTTCTAGAACTTGGGCTCGAGACGTCGACTTGCTTGCTTCAGATATCTGAGCTTGGTTTAATGGAAATCCCCCCATAATTGATGGTAATGGTTATGAGGTTCAAAGGAATGGTTGGGTCACTTCTCATGCTACCAAATGTGTGTAAGCCCTGGCAACTACAATAGGGTTTTCATGGATAACCAAATGTGTGGAAGCCTTGGCAGCTACAAAATGGATGGATAACCAGTGCAAAGTTAAGGAGGGAAGTAGAAAGTAGAGGTAGACAAATTTAAGTATTCTCATGTTTTCTTATGGTTAATGTAATTTTTGTTCAATATTGTTAGTATTCTTATACAATTAGGTCATGTGTGCATTCCACTCATCATATAAATGATCAGGTTGTGAGAAAGGGAATTAGCTCCCTCTCATCATCACCTCAATTCCTATATTGTTAGAAAGTCCACGTGTTTCTTCTACTCATGTTATTCTTCTAAATACAACACCTATTTGGTAACAATTCCTCTCACCAAATCCCTTCTAGAATGGTGTAACAATGTTAGGGTTACTTTAAAGCATGAAGAGTAATTATGACAACAATCCAACCTAATTGTTCTAACAATAATTGCATTGGGTTTCCATTTTGGGAATGCAATGTAATTACAATAAGATTCAAAACCACATGTGACCCAAAATAATCACGTTAAGCTTCTAGTTGGAATGTGTAGCATAATTACGTTAGGCTACAAACCATGCAAAAGGTAAAAAAAACACATAATTATTACACAAGTTTTCCACAGATTATAAGACAAGAACATAGCCAACATATTCCTTGAAAGAATCTTTGCCATGCCCACTCTGAGCATATCCAGAAATCAGTGCAATCCATGAAATACTGTCCTATTTAGGCATTTTCTCAAAGACTTTGTGAGCATCTTCTATTCTTCGACATTTAGCATAAAGAGTAACCAGAGTATTCCCAATTGAGAGGTCTAATTCAAACTTCCTTTTCAAAATACAAGCATGGATTCCCTTTCCATGTTCCAGAGATCCAAGGGATGCACATGAACTTAGCACACTAGCAAACATGAATTGATCAGGCTTTATGAGATCCCTTTTCATCTTACAAAAGAGTTCAAGGGCTTCATCATAATGCTCATTTTTTGCATATCCTGCAATCATGGTTGTCCATAAAACAACATATTTCTCGAGAATGTTATGAAATACTTGAAATGCATCCTCTATCATCCCACATTGATCATACATGGTGACTAGGGCACTAGCCAGGCATATATCTGGCTCAATTATAACTTTAATAATTTGGGTATGAAGTTGCATACCTAATTTGACATCAACAAGGTCACAACATGCCTTAAGAACAATCACAATAATTGACTGGTTTGCAGTCATTCCTACTCATTGCATTTCAAAAAAGTGTGAAAGAGCCTTCTCACCACAATTGTTGTGGGCATATCTTGAAATAATTGCAGACTATGAGCCCATGTTTCGTTTGGTCATTAGGTAGAAGAGTTTTCTCACATCATCTGTACTACCACATCTGTTATACATGTTAAGGAGGCAATTTCCCATTGAAACATCCAACCCATATCTAGTTTTGATGATATGGGTATGGATCTGCTTACCATATCCTAAAGTTTCCAAATTGGCACATGCATGGAGAATACTTGCAAAGATGAATTGATCTGATTTCATACCTACTCATTGCATTTCATAGAAGAGGTCCAATGCCTCCTCTCCAAAATTAGCCTGAGCATATCCTGTAAGCATTGCACTCAATAAGATCAAGTCATGTTTGGTTTATCTTTTGAACACTTTGCGTGCATACTCTATGCTACTGCACTTAGCATACATGGTAACAAGGGCACTAGCTACAGATACATTTGACTCAAATCTAGTTTTGATCACATGGATATGAAGCTCTTTTCCCTATTCTAGAACACCAAGGTTTTCACAAGACCAAAGAACACTGACAAACGTAAATATGTCCAATTTCAGGCTTAGATGACGCATTTCAGAAAAGAGTTCAAGGGCTTGCAGATCAAGTTCATTCTGCACACATGCTGCAATCATTGAATTCCACAATGATGAGCTTACTGTGGCCATTTCATCAAACACTTTGCATGCATAATCTACAATCCCATATTTTGCATACATTGTAACAAGAACACACCCCACAAAAACATCTGAATGAAATCTAGTTTTAGCAATGTGAGCATGCAATTCCCTCCCGTGATCGACAACTTCAAGACTTGCACAAACTCCTAGAATGCTAACAAGCATAAATTCCCTAGGCTTGACCCCTGTTCGATGCATTAGGCCAAAAAGATTCATTGCCTCTTCATAATATCCATTATTACTATACCCTGCAATCATTATATTCCATGACACTAAATTCCGTTCAAGCATTCTCTCAAACACTTGGCATGCATTCTCCACACTTCCACATTTTGCATACATGTTGATAAGGTGATTGCTCATAATGATACCTGGCTCAAACCCACTATCAATCATGTGTTGCTGGACTCTTTTATCGTCTACCAGAGACCTACTTTCAATGCATTTTAATACAAAACAAGTATAGCTATTGGTGTCCACTTGCATTTTGAATGGATTCATCAATTGGTTATCCATTGTCAATGCATTAAAGTCTTGATTTTTCCTGTATCGACTCTCGTTACCCTTCTGTTGGGGTATTTGATACACATCAATGGTTATGAATGGCCTGGGAGTGGAACCCATCATTTGCATACAAAGAGACTGCATCTTATATGAGAAATAGGGACTGTTCCACTTCAAACATTAATGGCTGGTGAAGAAAACTTACCTGTTTAGCTCACAAGTTTAAGCAAATAGAGTTGTAATCGATATACACAATTTAGAAAATCGACCCATTTGAAGAAATTTATATCATAATCAACAAAATGGGTGGAATTAACCAATGTCCCTTCGAGGAATCTCAATTGGAGCATTGGCAGAAAGCCACGAACATAATTTGGATCATCCACATTGAATTCGCTTGATATATGGATGGAGATCAACAATATGATTGATATATGGATGGATATCAACAATATGTTTTTCGGCCTCTAATTGATGATGAAAACAAATTGGAGATGGAGCAACCCTTATAATAATCTTTGTTGTTGTTTTGTAATGAGACATCCAATAGACATGTTGCTGGAAACCAATTTAGGTTTGCACCATAATTTGCCAAAGGAAATTTCAAACATTTCCAGAAGTCTACTACACGAAAATTTATCCACAAATTTGTTGTCTAACTTACCCAAAATAGAAATAAGACTGACTAGATCTTGAATGCCCATCTCTAATGAGCACAAATAAAACAAGACATCCCATTCCTTAAATTGGTGGATCAATCCTCTATATGAGGCTATTATTCTGTGGTAACTTTTTTCTTTCCAAATGCCAACACACTAGATCCTCATTAAAATGACAATCATCAACCAAAAGAAGAATAATTTCTGTCATGAGGTCTCTGTGGCCACTATTTTAAATTTGGATATGAATTTAGGCTTAGACACTTCCTTGTCTCACAAACCCAGAAGGTAAATCCAACACAAAAGAATCTAAAAATCATCTCCAAACTTGTATATAAATACTAGTTAGCAATGGAATTAGCATGAGTCACCAAATTGAACTTACATGTTTTGTATGCTACACATGGTCCAAACAGGGTGAAAATTGTCTTCAAAATGGTTCTCTTTCAAAAGGCTCCCATTGATCAGAAACACCAAATCTACAGGCTTCCATATGATTCCTTCGTACAAACAGGGTGAATATTGCATCCTCCATCTCTAAGTAGTAGATATCTTTCAGTGAAAATGAAGGCAAGCAGACATCAAGTAAAGTAGGCAACGTAATAGTTTCAAAAATTACTATGTAGTAAGCACTGTAAACTGAATAGCATGCAATTCTTGTGTATCTTGACACAGGGAAAAATAATGAATATTGTCAATTGCGCTTACTCGAAAACATTACCAATATTCCCCTCAGGTACATAGGCCATTGTTGAAATAATGCAAGTAGTGTGCATCTCGCACAACAAATTCCCAACCAACAAGCTTGGAGATGAACTTGATGGCGGTATGGTAGTCATTGCACCCACGGAGTTTTTATTATTTTATTTTTTATATCCAGATAGGTGTCTCAACGTTGGTGTTGATGAGACCAAAAGAAATTTGCAAGTTTCTCACTATGAGGATGAAAGGATGGCTCTTGTGTGATATCATGTAGAACAAGGTTCTTGTTAGTCCCATTTTATCATCTCACTCATAAAACTCTCGATGTACAATTTTACTTCATTCACCATAATTTGATTACTTAGTTGTGATTGACTTCTTGCGCTCTCATAATAAGCATGACAGACTGCTCCATCATACAAAGGTTTCTATGGAACACTAGCAATCTCTAGCTATGTATTAGGAAGAACATGAACATTAATATGAACATTAAGGATGCTTCAAAACCAGGTCGCAAATCATCCAGTTTGTCTTTCCTAATTTTTTTTTTTAAAATTCGCAGATAAATTTTTGTCTTGTGTGAGACATTCAAATGCCTTCTCTATATTAATATTCATGGGCATTGAAAACTATGTTTCCACTTTCCAACTTTCTCTGACGCTTCCACAAATATATCTACTTCTGTCAACATTAATTTTACATGTGGATTTTCTTCACCATAGAAAATATAAAATTACCACACTCGGGCATCATCCACACTCGCACATTTTTCATACATGTCTACAAGAGCATTACCCACTTATCGACCTCAAAACTAGATCTAATAGCATGGTAATGAACATGCTTTCCCTGCTCTGTGGTCGTAATATCGGCGCAAGCCTTGAGAAAACTTGGAAATGTGAATTGATTCAACTTACAACCTTCCTTGTGCATTTCAACAAAGATCTTCAACAATAAGATATTGATATCCATCCTCACTGTCAATACACTTTGCTGCATGCTTTCCCAGCTCCAATGTCTGCCAAGCAATTCTTTCCACCATGCAATGTCCGCCAAGCGTTCTGCCATGCAATGTCCGCCAAGCAATGCTTTCCTAGCTCCATCCTCTATGCTCCCACACTTGGTATACATTGTAACAAGAGCATTAGCAATAGAAACATCTGTGTAAAATCCTGTTTTGATCATGTGTGCATGGAACATTTTTCCCTTTTCTAGGGTAGCTAATGTGGCACATACACTAAGAATATTGGAAAAGGAAAACTGATTTGGATTAACTTGTGTTACCAATTGAGAGGTCTGATTCATACTTCCTTTTCAAAATACAAGCATGAATTCCCTTGCCATGTTTCAGAGCTCCAATGGATGCACATGCACTTAGCACACTAGCAAACATGAATTGATCAGGCTTTATGCGAGCCCTTCTCATCTTACAAAAGAGTTCAAGGGCTTCATCATACTGCTCATTTTTTGCATATCCTGAAATCATGGCTGTCCATAAAACAACATCTTTTTAGAGCATGTTATGAAACACTTGAAATGCATCCTCTATCAGTGCACATTGAGCATACATGGTGACTAGGGCACTAGCCAGATGGATATCTGGCTCAATTATAACTTTAATAATGTGGGTATGAAGCTGCATACCTAATTTGACATCAACAAGGTCACAACATGCCTTAAGAACAGTCACAATAATTGACTGGTTTGCAGTCATTCCTACTTTCATCGAGAGTTGTGAAGGAACTTAGGTGTTGTGAAGATACCTTGGGAGTTGTGAAGATATGAATCAATAATAGCTCTCGTATTTGTTACTTAACAATGTACTTTACTCTCAATTGCTCTCTCCCTTTCGACATGTATAGGCCACCTTTACCTTTCTACTGTTTCTTCTCCTTGGGTTTATATTTTCGACGAGGGTAGTGTTTTCGTTGAGTTAAAGTTCGACCTTTCGTGTTCATTTTTTTCAGAAATACCATTATTTAGGTTGTCTTTAAATTGTCCAAAAAATCTTAGGGTAAAGTTACATGAAAAAAATTCCCAACATAATAGGATACTAAAAAGAGTAACTCTATGGTAATCATTATGAGGTTACTGTTATACTAATAGGATACTAGTAATAAACTAGTGTTACATCTTGATTGACTGACTATTTCTATCATTAATGATTTTATAGGACGTACAATCAAATAGGTATTTGTCAGATCTATCTTCATTAAGTGAGGGAAGTTCAAGTAGAATAGAAGAAATTGATACATCTAGTAGGTCTAACAGGCAAAGATTGACTAGAGGTGAGAAGATCAGAAGAAAATTCCATAAATGCATGGAATTTTTTCTTGTGAAAGGGGTATCATGTTCTTATGATCATGAGAGCATAGACGACATCGAGGTTCCCTTGAGGGACAAACATATAGTGAAACAATGGGTACCCAAGGATCTTCCTAAAATAAACATTGATTTTTGTGTAAATGAAAGAATATACTAGATTGCTCCATCGTCATTACATCGTTTGGGGCTATTTTCCATGGATTCCATAAAGGTATGTTACGACAGATTAACTGAATTTATGAAGTACATCAGACCTTGTTATATCTACAAATATTGGATAGGAATAGTCCAATATACAAAAAGTATGCAAAGATATGGCTTGGTTGCAAATTATATACAGCTAAAAGACAATGATCAAAATAAAGGAGAAACTATCTACATTGACGGAAGGCCAAAAACAACGAGGAATATTGCAGGGTTTATAAATAGTACACAACCCGCGACCACAAATAAGCGACCCAATTGCGTATTTGAGGGGCGTGAAGAAAACCGTGTATTCGTATGTGCAATAAAATCAATAGCTGCAGGGGAAGAGATATTGATTGATTACAATTTGAATCGAATAGATACAAATGTTACTATTATGAGGGCGATACGTATACTAATTTACCCAACCTGTAAGCAATGACTCTCATATTTTATGATTTTCATTATGTTCTATTTTTGTTATCAACATTTTAATTTCTCATACATTTGAATTTATTTCTCATGATAGTGATCACGGTTCTAATTTTATTATAATGTGGTAGGATGATCATGGTAAATCAATAGCAGCCTTAGAACATGTAAATGAACAACAATTTTCGAATTGCATTTAATGTTCATTTTATTTCTGTGGCAATCAATTATTTTATTTGTTTACATAACTGAATTATCATTTATTTTTTCGAATATGTAGTCGGCAAGATATGATGTTGATGATGATTCGCTTGGAAAAAGGGATTTGTATGAATCCTACAACCCTACGATTTTAATAAAGAAAATGATCAATAAAGGAAACAAGGAACTATCTCACTTGTTAAATATTCTAGATCAAACTCCCGAGGTTGAAGAAAGGATCAAAGAAGTTATGACAAGGCTTAAGATAAATAATGTAATTACCATAATTTCAAGTTGATTTATTTTTATGTCATAAGATCAATTATGCAATCTTGATTTTTAGCTTTTACATTATCTAAACAAAAAAATGTTTTCTTTCTTATATAGAGATTTTTGGATCCCGTTGACACTGACATGCATGGTATCGATAGTAGTGGCACTGCACAGACGCCACATGGTCCCAACATAGGCCCTCGTATAGCTTCCAAGACATAGCTATTCATATCTCCACCTTCCACACCATTAGGTGGGAGCCACGACATGCCCACCGAGGAAGTAGCCACACAGGTAGGCTCTGGAGTTGGTGACGAAGATGAGGCCGATGATTTGACAAACTATATGGTTTTTTTTCCTAAAGCAAGATGTGTGACCAACACATGGACCCTTAGGGGAACCTTTATGGTCAACGAGGAAGGGCTTCCATTAAAGCAAGTTAAAGTTCTAGGTAATGTTTTTTTTTGTGTTCTCTATGTAGACAAATATTAATCATCTAAATTATTATTTTTAAATTAATAATCATATAATCATTTTGCGTGTAGGGAACAATGATTTTTATAGGTCCTTAGAGAATAAGGCTTTGCTGATTTTTGGGCCCACCATACAGGAGAGGTGGAATTCCCAGAATTCCAACCTCAAAAAAGAATTGATGGATCATCTAGAAAACCTTTTTGGTGTAGATACTTTTAATAAGACCTTGGCCACGGCCGCAACTGGACAATATTTAAAATATACGTGAGAAACATATAGGAGGCACTTGAAACAAAATGATAGGTACGAGCATTCTCTGATGATTCCAGAGAGGGAGTGGAAGGCCCTCAGCGAGGACGCAAAAGAGAAGAAATTGGCAGATGAAGGAAAGACACCCTCTGGTCCCAGAAGGTAAATTACAATTTCAATTGAATAACTTCAAATGTTTTTAGATGTAAATAAAACTGTGGTATATATTAACATACTTGAAACTTTTGATGATAGATTGATTGACATGTCAAAGGCCACAAAAGAAAGGCTTGCCAAATGTGGCCAGCACAGGCTAGGCTAGGGCGACGACTTGAAGTTGTAGTCACAAATTATAAGTACTTAAATATCTTATTTGTATCGCCTTAAAACTTTTAGGTAATTGTTGTGAATAACATAAAAAATACATAGTCTTATGCAATATAGGGTGACGAGTTTGGTACTGAAACCATATAGGAAGACCTCAATCTTAGTTACAAGTACAGCTATAAAGTGGTAGTTGAACACCGGAAAATCTTGTGGCAGATACCAAGAACCACTTTGCAGGATAAGGTAAATAAAATTCAATCCACATTAAACTTTGTTATTAAAAGAATACAGTCATGCTGGATATTATTAATATTTACAACTTTGTTTTAATCAGGGGAGCAACATTGTCAACGAACACACTAGTACTATTGCAGAGCAGTGCGTTGATAGCAATTTTCAACCAGAAGATGGTTCTAATTCAATTCAATCTCAATTTTCCACGGAGGCCCAGCCGCATGATGGTGCTACGACCGAGTTGGCACATGATGGTAATATGACTATATTTTAATCATATACCTAATAATTTCGTAGTTATACATTTTGTACTTCTATTTTGTTTTACTTATACATTTATGATTGTCCTTATAAAGTTTGTGGTCTCAATGGAAGAGTATGTTGTACTTGAGGCTCATACAGTTGAAGAGGAGCGCGTGGGGGAAACCATTTCAACAGTGCCAACCAATGAACTAGGTAAATAATTACATTGTAGGTGTTTTTTTTAATATTATTGAACTAGTTCAATGATATTTAAAAACTGGCCATTTAAATTTTGTATTTTTTTCTTTTGTAGGTGATGCCTCATCACAGTGGCCTCCATTACACCGTGAGTACCCTACGACTAGGAGTGCTCTGCATGACAAGATGCAATCACAATCAAATTTTGAAGAGCATCCAGAGAATGAATACATAGATATTGATGAAATGCTTAGGAACTATAGAGCTAAGAAGAAGAGTATGGCTAAAAGAACTAAATGATGATGTACATGAATATTTTAATATTTTAATATGTTTGTTTT
>JASDQU010331276.1:0-12856 GCA_032191745.1 Picea mariana | reverse complement strand
GAAGTGATTTGCAGTCGTCGATCTATGGGAGACACGCGTCGACAGATCATCTACTTTGGGTGTAAACACTCCGGGAGAAAGCGAGTGTGGAGAGGTTGAAACTCCCAAAGGCCGAAGGGCTGAAGTGATTTGCAGTCATCAATCTGTGGGAGACACGCATCGACGAATCGTTGACTTTAGGTGTAAGCACTTCAGGAGAAAGCGAGTGTAGAGATTTTGACACTCCCAAAGCCTGAAGAGCTGAAGCAGATCTAAGTTGTCTAAGCGAAAGGGACATGTGTCGTCAGATCCTCCACTTCAGAGGAAATTCACTACGAGAGAAAAGGGGATGTGTCAAATAAGAAACTCTCGAAGGTCGGAGAGTTGGATTTCATCTAAGGAATCGTCAGCTGAGGATAGGTGTCAGCAGATCTTACATTTCAGAAGATAGCCACTTCATAGGAGAGTGGGGTCACGAGAGTTGAGAACCCCAGAAGTAAATCGTGACCGTTGATTTGAAAGAGACATGCGTCGACTTCGGGTGAAATCACTCCGGGAGAAAAGATGGTGTGAGCATTTTAGACTCCCGAACATCGAAGTCCCGAAGTGGACCTGAGCTGTTGATTTATATGGACGTGTGGATCCTAATATATAACTGTGGGTACAGAGTACTGCGGAGGAAAAAGGTGTAGGAACATTTGAAATTCTTGAATGTCGAAGTCCCGAAGTAAATCAGGGTCGTCAAAATCCCCGAGGACACACGGTATCAGTTTGTGAACTTTGAAGGTTTTCCACTCTGGAGGATTCATGTGGTGGTCATATTGGTTCTTGTTGTCTTGACGTCTTGTCATATACCACATTCATATTCAAGTATAGGGGGATGAAAGAACACAAAGATCTTGGGAGAGGATATTTACCTGCTCTGAGCTAGTTTCAGAGCATGGAGATCATGGCTGGAAATCTATGGAAGAGAAGAATGGAATAGAAACCCCGAATGGAGGTTTTGATTATCCTAAGAAGAGAGAAAATTTGATTCCCACCATGGGTGTGTTACATGCACCTACAACATAGTCATATGCATTAGTCTCAATCCCAAATGATTGTTGCATATCGGGCAAGGAGAGTATTGGAGCTGAGCACAAGCGATGTTTCAGATCATCAAATGCTCGTTGTTATTCCTTCCCCCACATGAACGTTTCCA
Organism: Picea mariana; assembly: GCA_032191745.1. NCBI lineage: Eukaryota > Viridiplantae > Streptophyta > Pinopsida > Pinales > Pinaceae > Picea > Picea mariana. The sequence goes on along the minus strand of JASDQU010331276.1, from coordinate 11,676 downwards.
TGCCACCGCCCTTGGTCACCTGGCTAAGGTCCCATGTAATATGGGAGAATCCAAACACGAACCATCGGTAAAAGTTGGCTAGTCTCAAGAAGCTCTGAAGCTCTGAAGCTCTGACTTGGATATTATCTAGATCATCATGTACCCCATGTTCATGCCAAAAGATCATTTTTCCAAGTTGGCATATAGATTGTGTTTTTGCAGAGTGCTCAAAACCTGTTGAATATGTCACATGTTCTCCTCTTACATTCTGTTGAAGATGAGGATGCATCCAAATATACCACCACAAAATATTTGGTGAAGGGTCTCAATACATCATCCATCAACCTCATGAATGTGGCTAGTGCATTTGTTAAGCCAAAGGGCATGACCTTCCATTCAAAGAGACCTTCTTCAGATTTAAAGGTTGTCTTCCATACATCAGTTGGTTCATTGAGAACCTGGTGGTATCTAGACGTTAGGTCAATCTTGTTGAATAAATTTTCCCCCTTGAGTTGGTCAAGAAGGTCATCAATCCTGTGAATTGGGTATCATTTCCTGAATGTGATTTTGTTTAAGTCTCTGTAGTCAATGTAGATTCGCCAAGTCCTATCCTTCTTCTGCACCAATACAATCAGGATTTTGCAAGGGGAGGAGCTAGGTCTGATGTGCCCCTTTTGAAGAAGCTCCTAGATCTGACGCCTGATTTCGTCATTTTCCATTAGCGAGAAGCAATAGACTGGTCCATTAGGTAGAGGTGCACCACGAGTCAGATCAATTTGATGCTTGACTTGGTAGTGCGTCGATACCCCAGTGGGTGAGGAGAATATGTCTATGTATTCTTCCATGATCCCGTCCACTTGCTTCTACTGTAAAGAGAGGCTCTGTGTAGAGGCCATAGATGTGGCGACAATCTTCTGCTTACTGTGAGCATGAATCACAAATAAGATGAACTTCTTGGTCTGTGAAATGACCTTACTACATTGCTTAACAGATATTAAAGAAATAGTGGTAGGCGACGCTACCTTTGGTATCCTGTACAATTGTCTACCCAAAGTAATAACAACACTATGGGGTCTAGACTCATACATAACATGACACTTCCACAAATATGGTTGTCCTAAAATAATATCAAAAAATTCAAGGGGCGAAATATCACACAAAACCTCATCTTTGAAAGACTTGATGCCGTAGAGCAGACGACACTGTTGGATGACATGGAGATCTATTCCTTGGAAAAGCCAGCTGATGGTGTAGGGTTGTGGGTGCAATGTTGTTGGTAGGTCCAGACGCTTGATGACCTCTACTGAAATTAGGTTCTTCTGATTGCCACTATCGATAATGAAATGAAGCAGTTCCCCCTTTACCCACATCTATGAGTGAAAAAGGCGTTCCCCTTCCTATGGTTCTTCTAGTTCGCTTGGTCAAACTTTGGTGGTGGCGATAGTGGCAATGGGTTCAACATTGATGATCTGATTCCCTCCTTCGGGATTTGATTTAGAATAGAATCAACCTATGACTCAGAATCTTTCAGCTTGACCATGAGTGACTGCTTGGAGCGACATTCTTCAGTGTTGTGCCAAGGGAGTTTATGGTACTCACACCATTTTCTCGTGTCCTTATTCATCTTCTCTTTTCCCATGTTGTGTTGTGGCTTGGATTGGTTTCCCTGAGAGTGGCTATATCTGCTCTGTCCCTTGCTATGTGGGTTGGGGAAACCTTTTCCCTTCTTTGGCTATGAGGAGTTTGTAGATCCAAACTCTCACCTCTTCTGCTGAAATTTCTGCTTGATCTTGACAATGTATCTATAAGCCATACCTAATGAGGTGATGTCCAAAAACTCCATTTTTGTTTAGATGTATCTATGGAAATAGCCGTGGTATTTGAGCATCATATTTCACTCAGAATATTTGATACCCAATTTGGTGTGCAGGTTGTGGAAAATATTGATGAAGTCTAGGTTTGTCTTGTCCCTTTCTTGACGTAGGGCGGTCCATCTGGTGTACTAGTCCTCGTAGCTTCCAACAATGTAGTGTTGTTTTTTAATGGCATCCCAGAAGGAATCCCATTTTGAGGAAACCACAAATATTGCATATTCCTCTACGGCCCTTTGCTCAGAGTAAGTGTCCCACTAGTCCTTAACATGGGGGATGGCCTTGAGGAGTGAAAAAATAATCTTTTCCCCATTGGAAAAACTGTGGACCGAAAAATACCCTTCAATTAGATTCAACCATTTATCTATAACATCTGCATCTATCAGTACTTCAAATAATGGAATATCAAAATTTACATGTACCTTGAAGGGGGTTGCATGGCCGCTTGATGAATATGCTTCTCCTGTGGGCAGTCACTGAAGGATTTGCGCAAAGTTTTCCATCATTTTGTTCCTTTGTTGCGCAATGGCTTCCTCGAGAAACATTTTAAAAGGATCTCCTGCTCCATCATCTTTCTTTTCATCTCCCATGGGTTGTTGTTGGGCTCGGCATGAACAATCTTGCAATGGATCGATTGGTTCGAGTCCCAACTTCTTGTACCCAAATCTTGTCGAGGACATGCACGAAGAAAAAGAAATGAAGATCAGACTGCTTGGATACCACTGATATGGATTTAGGAGTGGAACAAAACTAATTAACAGACTAAATGCAATAAACACAGAACAACATAGATATCCAGTGAACAATATATTCTATTAAAAAAATGAAATAGGTTGAAACTGTAAAACTGCAGAACTGAAACACTTGCTCGAATGGTGGTAGCTATCTCTGAGAAGAGATGTGGCTGTTACACGCATGCGTCTAAGAAGAATGGTTACAATGAGGCTCCAGAGGCATTTCTAATATTACTCATGAATGGAAAAACCCTAGACATCCAAAAACCTAACCCTAGAAGGTGAAACGCCAAAAGTCATGTGGACCCCTATGGGTAAGTTGGTACCTCAGGGTCGTAACTTTTTCATACGAACTTCTTTTTAGGCGTGTGATAGCCCGTTGCATAGGTCTTTCAGAGAACTACACATTATGTCATCAAACTCTGACTTTGTCTACAGTTTGACTGTGGTAAGCCAAAAAAATAGTGTTTAGGGCTCCAAAACAACCCTGTAAGTACAACAAGATGTGATGACATGGAAACATACAAAATAAGTCAGTTGGATTAGGTGAGAGGCCACCATTATCCACTTGTAATATGTGTAGGGCTTCAGACAACCCCAAAATTGTAGAACCCACAATTACAAAGAAGTACAGAAGAACGTGATGAACTAAAAATGAACAAGAGCAGTCAGTTGGAATAGGTGGGTGGCCACCAATATCCACATGGATCGGCCCTTCGAAGTGAATGTTCAACTTGAGAATGTTCTCTATATTTTTTATAATTTTAGAGTACCAACTATTGTTTTTCTAAAATATGCTTGGGTCCATTCCTTTGAAATATCAAGACTTCCCAATTGAGGAGGAGTGTCTCCCTTGCATTGTGAATCTATCTTCACTGAGAATATAAGACACCAACAAATGGAGGATGCTAGCTCAATCATTGGTGGCATGGATTGAGAGACCATCAATTAACATACAGTTCACATTAGTTCCAAGAAACCATGCACAACTACAAAATATAAAATCTTGATCATTTTTTAATTGAAAATGAATGTCGATGAAACCTTTATCTTAAAGTGAATTTGGAATCCAACTTTCATATGAGGGAGCTAGTGGATTTGGATCCAATATTTTAGGGTCTTGAGGTTTGGCAACATGATCAAGATATAAAGGAGTTTTTTCCTTCAACCCTGCAAAGTAAATTTTCAACTTGAGAATGTTCTCTAATTTTTTTTTTTATAATTTCAAAGGACTAGCTCTTAGTTTTCTTAAAGATGCTCCAGTCCATTCCTCTGAAAGATTAACACTTTCCTAATTAGGGAGGAGCATCTACCTTTCATGGTGGGCCCATATTCACTAAGGGAATATTCCACCTACAAATGGAGGATGTTATCTCAATCACCAGGGCATAAGCCGCCTACAAATAGAGGATGTTAGCTCCATCACCAACTGCATGGATTAAGGGACCCTTAACTTTAGAGGAAAGGGGAACCAACGTCATATGAAAGTATTTATGTTTACAACATGATGGATGGGATTGAACATAGTGAGATTCAATGATGGCTAGGGAAATATTTGAATTCACTAATCCAATCTTATTCTTAATAATTTACCTATGAATTCATTAAGCATAGATAAAGATTGAAAAAAATAAAAATAAAACCACCACCACAACCAAAACATAAGAAAAACAAAATATCTCAACAAAATTTTCATTATTTAAATTGTAAACACAAATGGAGGAGACAAATGTGTGAGATGTATTGCTCACTCCCCTGGTTTTCCATTAGGGATTAGTCTATTAATAGATGAATTTGACAAACGATATGGAAAGATGAAACACCAAGTGTTTCGTAACCTGTGGGAAACCAAAATGTTCATCTATCCATTATTTTTCCTAACATTCCCCCTTAATGGAGAAATGAATTCTCTACAACTCCTAACTAATTTCTACATATTTCAAAATTTTCCTTTACAATCCATATAATCAATATTACAATAGATTAAGTCAATTTCTTGTAGTGTCTACCTAGTAAAGTCTTCATCAACATCTTTATATACCTCTTAAATATCATAGAGTGAGCTCCATCACACAACCATTCATTCTCAGTTATCTCTTGATCTCTTGGTGATAAGATTGCTTTAGACCAAAAAACCAATTGTAGCAGACTATAGACATAACGAGTGGTTGTGTTCTTGGGGCACTACATTCACCAAGAACCACAAGATCTCAAAATACTGTAGACATAACCAATGGTCGTGTTCTTGGGGCATCGTATTCACCAAGAACCACAAGCTTTTAACAGAATGTAGGCATAACTAGTGGCCATGTCAAAACTTCTCTGCTCTTGTGACGGGCTCCTGCACGTGCAAGTTTCTTCCAACAAATTTTATGGGCCCTCCCATGAGGGAGTTACAAAAATAAATTGGACAAATGTGTGAGATGAATTTCTCACTCCCTTGGTTTTCCTCTCGGGATTAGTTTATTAATAAATGAATTCGACAAAGGTTATAAAAGTTTAAATGCAAAGAGTTACCAACAAGTTTGATGTAAAGATGGAGGGAGGGAGGGATTTGGCCCTCTAATTATTATAATGAGGAATTAATTCTTGTAAGAACCAAAGATCCCATAATAATGTTGAATATTGTGTAGGTTCAAATCATCCTCATCTCCAACCCCTATCCATATGATATGTTCTAGATCACTGTGAATTTCAACAAGTCCATATACCTTTAAGATAACAATATCAATAGGGTAACTTTCAGTAATAATGATAATATCGTACACTTCTCTTACAATACGTGCCATATTATCCTTATGACCCTCCTCATTGGAAAAATATTCTCGGGGAAGACAATAATCATGTGCACGACTCTCGTGATGGAGGCTGCCCTTTCATTTCTTTCTCTATTTAGATTTGCAACATGTTGATTCCAACTTCGACCAAGATTTTTCTGCATTTTGAATCCAAAATTAGAATGGTCAGAAGAATAAATGTTCTCTACTTATTTACACACCATGTAGGTGCCTCTACACATTCTAACAATAACATAGAGGTTACCTAAAAATTTGTTTTATGTATTTCTAGTGTAACCAATTGTAGTAATCTTCATTTATTTCATACGTTTTTGCAAAAAACCAACATGAAACCATGCTAAGTATGTTGTATATGCTACAAGACAACTATGCCAATTAACACCAATGAATCATACATATCATTCCACCTAATAGACACAAATCATTCTTGGTAAGTTGTAAATACAAACAAAGTTTTCCAATGATGATAGTTTCTAGAGATGCATCTCCATTATAGAAATGCCTTCGACATAGTTAACTCTTTTGGATGAGTCTAGATAACTATTAGATTGTTTATGATGATTCAAGCACATGTTATCACATGATTGTTATGCTCTTACTAATATAGGTGCTCTATTGTAGCATCTCATATACTCTTACAAATATATGTTCTCTCAGTTGTTGCATCTCCCATTCTCTTGCTAATATAGACAATTTTGTTGTTGCATCTCCTTTTTTTCCCCTTCTTTAAGATATATTTCTATGGTCTACAACTCGCGAAGGGGTAGTTGAGTCAAACTTCCTTGTTTCTTCTAAGATGGATGGGGATTCTATTTCCTTCTCTCTATCCAAATTGTCTTATTCACAATTAGTATCGATCTCATTAGAGGTGTTTTTCCATTGTGACTACTTGCATTGAAGGGAAAGACATTAAGACCATATTAAAATCACCACCCTTAGAGAGAGGGTTGGGTACATGGACCAATAATGGTAGTCTAGGGTTGGGTGCCCTATGTGTGTTGATGTTATTGATCTTAGTGGTTTTTCATGTTATTTTGGATATTCCCTCAAGGTTCCTTCTTTGATTATTCCCATCATATGAGTTTATTGCTTTTATAGTTTCTCCTTGAAGGGGCGTGAGTTATTAAATAAAATTGTTGCAAATGGCATGTTCGTTTCGAACTCTCACAACAAAAAGCATGTCATAATAATCCAATACCAAAAGTTGTTGAGAAAATTTTCACTCTTGAACAATCTTATTCAGTAGGCTAAGACTAAGGTCAAGACCAACAAAGATCCATGCATATGAAATGATGCCCTTTTGAACCTATCTTATGTTTGACTTAATGAATCCAATCTAATGCATTCCCATTTTTTCTAGCACTTGTGGAATTCACAGATGGATGCGGAGATTTGATAATCTCACCCACATTAAAGTTGTGATCGACATGGTAGTCAATGGGGTAAAATTGGGGAACCATGGTTGAATAAAGAGACCATCTTTATGCAAAAACATTGTTCCCTCTTCCAAAACCTTTATGTGATCTTAAGATTGAGAAAACAAACAACAAATAAGCCTTTGGAGAAGAAACACACCAAATATTTCATCGTCTATATGAAAATAATTCGTTCATAGAACAATGTTGTTGATGGCTAAAGCCCATTGAATTGAAAATTTAAGACACTATCTTGATTCCTAATAATAAACTTGTTAACATATAACATTTGCATAGATAACATCAAAAAATATCTTCCCATCTCTCCAATATAAAATCCAAATCCCCAAATATTTTAAAAAATAAGACCTTGAAAAAGAAATACACCATTACCCAAAACTCAAAAACAAAAACAAAAAACACCATTACCCAAAACTCCTACACGAAAACCTAAAAACCCAAAATCATAATTGAATATATTCAAATAACCCAAAAAAAAAAAAAACATCTAACTAATTAGCAATAATGATTCTGGTTAATTTCAAAAAAAAATATGTAAAAAAATCATTGAACATATCATATTCATTCCAAAAGTAAAAATACCATATTCAATTTTTATTTTTATTTTTTCAATTAAAGGAGAATGGGCAACTACATCCCTCTCCGTGATGAAACGTTACGAACATATAATCTATTGAAGGTACAAGTCGAATGTAGAAAACTAGTCCCACTTAAAGTAAACGTATTTTAACATTATTTTGAAAACTAGATTGCCCTTTTTATACTTTTTATTCCCTTAAACAATTTTATTTAGAAAATTACTTTTTATTCACTTAAACAATTTTATTTAAAAAACGTATACTTTTTATTCACTTAAACAATTATATTTAGAAAATTACTTTTTAAAATTACTTTTTATTCACTTAAACAATTTTATTTAGAAAAAGGCAATGCATATTTTTTATTCACTTAAATAATTTTAAATATAAAATGGCATTTTAAACATCATTTGCGTTACTTAAAATCTGAAGAGTCTCCTCCATTCATAAGAAAGCCTTAATCATCGCATATTAAATAAATTTTAACATAACACCAATTTTATGCAATTGTTACACTTAATATCAATTAAATCAATATTAAATAAATTTTAAGATAACACCAATTTTATGCAGTTGTAACACTCAATATCAATTAAATCAATTTTAATGTAAAACCATTTAAAATTTATTAATTAAATCAATTTTAATGTAAAACCATTTAAAATTGACATATAATAAAATTTTCAGTAATTTTTATTTTTTTAAGTTACTATTTGTTATTTAGAGAATTGTTCAAACTTTAAAGTTTTATTGTAGATAACTTAAAAAAAACATACACAATCCTCACTCTTAAAATGTAATTATGAAAAATTTTCAAAATTTTATAATTATATAAAACTTATAGTCTTTTTAGTTACCTAATATCATTAAAACATTAAGTGTATTAAACTAAAGAAAACATCACACTTAACATATAGTTATTTGAAATAACTTAATAAGAGATACTTCATTGAAAATTCTTAATGGATTAAGAAATCTTATTTAATATTAGTAAAACATTAAGTATCTTGAACTAATTAACTTGGATTAATACCTACATTCTTGTTTAATATTAGTAAAACATTAAGTATCTTAAACTAATTAACTTGGACTAATATCTATATCCAAAATTTAAATTTCATGAATGGATTTAAAAAGCTTATAATATGAGTAAAACATTAAGCTTCTCCAACTACCTAACTTGGACTAAAACCTCAAAAAAATTATGAAATCTTTATAAAACTGCCTATGCAAACCCAAGATAAAAAGAAGAGTCGTAAAAAAAATTAAATTACTACTTGGCCCTCTAACATCATAATTTTCATATATTATTTGAAATAAGAGATACCCCATTAAAAATTCATAGTTAGAGCAAGTAATGGTAGATTTCTTAAAAGTAAAATTTTAATGTTTTTTTAGAAGATATTTTAGTTAGTTATGTTTTCGTGTTTAATTCCACTTCAACTTTTAAAATCATGGAGTAGCCACCATCACTTCTACTTTGTTTTTAGGTTATAAATAAATAATGCATTATTACAAGTTTCAAATGTTTCATAACTACTTTAATTTTTTATTTTGAACAACATACAATATCACTGTTAAAATATATTTTAAAAAAACCAATGTAAACAACTTTGCTACTAATTTCGATTGTTTATATCTTTTTAAACCATGAAAACTTGAAGACATCATATTCATTTGTTTCTCTATAAAAATAAATTTAAATATGCCTATTATTTTGAGGACTTAGGTGGAATATTAATTACGTCGAAAGGCGTATACCTATTGACAATGGGCACATTTAATAGGTTTTAAGTTCTTAATACTTTTTCTATGGACGAGATTAAATATGCCTAGAATATTCTTAGTCGTCACAATAAATGAATGGCTCTGATTTCATCCATTAACTTCCAAGATGTTATAAAGACATCCGTTTATATGTTTACTTTTTTACATTTACCTAATCATGTTTAAAAATTACTGTGTTCACTAACTTATTGCCACTTCTACCTGATTAAAAAATATTAAGATATTCACATAGATATTAAAGCGTTTCAGATATTCGCACAGTCGTAAGCCGCCTTTCGATGTTCACCAGCCGCGAGTTAGTGGTTGTGCTAGTTACACCGAAAGGCGTACACCTATTGGTAATGGGCACAATTAATAACCTTTTAATCTAAAATTATAATCTGATGGCTAACAATTGAAGATGCTGGCATATTCTTAGTCGTCCTCCCAAATCAATGAATGTGATTTACTCTTCATAACTTCCTTGCATTTTTGAATGCATCTGTTAACCTGTTTACTTTTTAACATTTACCTAATCATATTAAGAAATTACTGTATCACCATATGATTGCCACGTTTAAATGATTAACTTTTGAAATTACCAAGTTTGGATTATTAACTGTCATTACTTCAACTTCCTCAACTGTTAGTGTGTCTCAGCCATCTGTGCTTCTCTGGACGTTTCATATTCTCGCCGACCCACATGAGCTTGGAGCGTTTTATATTCTCACCGACCCACCTTTTGGCGTTCATCAGCCACGAACACCGAGTTTGAGGCTGTGCTAGTGTATATAATTCAATCATTTTTTTCGCTGTCAAAGAGACAAAGCAGCCACAATCACATGATCTATAATGCACAAAGCCATGATTTGATTGCTCGGATTATAAGGACAATCGACGCTGAAATAGATGAACAGATTTTTCGGAGAAATATGAGAATTTCTCACGATCCCGAATGCACAAATGCATGATTTGATTGCTCGAATAACGAGCCAATGATACTGAAAAGATCGACATATTTTTTAAAGAAGGTATGAGAAATAGTTGGAGCTTCTCACCAGGACTCAATTAGTCAAATTTACAATCCCTTTCGCCCATAATTTTCGCTAAACTACAAACTCGCCAACGATCCCGTAATCTATTGTCAATGTCAAACAATATACAAACAAAATTATCAATCATCTTTATAAAATTATGACACTATGGATCGATCTATGTTGTTCTAACAAATTCAAAAATGAATTTTAGATAATTCCCAATTCAGAACGTTGTGAAGGGACCATACCTCAAAGAATATATAGGGATATGTCCAACAACCCACCCCCTAACCCTTTTGCAACAAACGCTTTTATTCATAGTGAAAGGAGGCAACCATGCACATGAGTAGTTCGCTCCAAGACCCAACCAATTGCTTGTTAAAATTTCAGACCCCAACCCAGTTTTAGTTTCGCTGATTTTTCAGCCAAAGTTAAATGCCCAAACCCAGTGTCAACATAGTTTTAGCACAGTTTCAGCATATAAAAACTTAGCAGAAAATAAACTTCAGAACTGAAACATGAGGATTCTGAACATCGTTTATAATGCAGAAATAAAATATTAGCAGCATGCAAAACTCAAAAAATTATAGACACATGAATTTTCGTTCTAACTTTGACCCTGGAAAAACCCACAAGGGGAAAACCAATGAGAGGGAGATTTTTATTATTTAGGAGCTTCAGAGAATTCTGTTACAGCATATTCATCTTCAGAAATTTAAATGACAAACTTATCTTGACAACCGTGCCAATTCTTCACACAAGAAAATGAGCCAACTCCTCAAAATTCTTTCTAGAATTTTCCACAATCAAATACAGGTCTTCTCCTCGATTTTTGTGCCTCCAAAATGCTATACGGTCACCTCGAAATATGTGCCAACAACTTCAGCAAATTTTTGTGCACATTAATGGCTGTATGGCCGTCTTGAAAACCATGCCAAACTTCCCAGAAAACCCACACAACAATCTGTCTCAATTTCTGTGCCAAGAAAGGACTATACAGACCTGTACGAAATCCATATGGTACGGCCTGAGTGTGGTTTTCTGTCCCTCCTCGAAATCTGTGCCAAAAGTATGTTGTCGGACTGATAAAATCCATATCGTACAGACATAATTAAATGTTGTTCGCTGTCTCGATTTCTGTGCACGCAAATGGTCGTACGGACCTCAAAATGCATGTTGTACGGCCTCCTGTGTATGTTAAAACTTTGCCTCGATTTCTGTGCTATTATCCATCCTTAGAAAGCATGCCCTAGCTCTCAGAAATGGCTGCTCTCTTGCTGCTCGAAAATGCTCTCTCTCTTGCTCTCTCAAAATGCTTGAACAGCCCAAGAATGGGTGCGTCCTCTTGCCCTAATCGACCTCATGAGGGAAGGTGAGGGTTTTTCTAATCTAATGGTTGAGATTAGATTAGATGGGTGGATGAGATTTGATATCTCTTCACTCACCCTAACTTTAGTCATAAAGTTATCTTTTAAT
>JASDQU010331269.1:8672-21671 GCA_032191745.1 Picea mariana | reverse complement strand
AGTTGTTGAATATTTGCGTTAAGTGAATTTTTTTGTTTCCAGCTATTTGTTCATCTTTACTTTCATCTTTCAAAACACCATTAGTTTCACTTTCATACCCCTTGACATAAGATAAGCCATAAAATTAACGCTAAATCTAAAATTTATTAGACTTTTATGTTTGTAGGGTTAACCAACTAGTTCAGGATTAGGGCCTTGGATTAGGTTGGAGAGGAAACTCTTCAAGGCCATTAAAATAAAACATTGGAGTCTGAGTTAAGGAGTGTCTAAGTCCAGTATCGTGAAATTTATCTGGGAGCCCCCTCTAACACAAGGGATAAAAATGAGGTCGTGTGTAGAAAGGTAGCAGAGATAACCCCTCCAAAGCTGGACCAATCATAGTGGAGAACACATATAGAGGGCTTGTTTTGGGATTCCATCGATTGCATTTGCCACGGGGCTTCGTGGGTCTCAAATATGTTCGAGGTCCTCAGTTGTCTTCCAGACCACTTGCTTTTGATACCCTTGATAGGTTTCGGGCTCGATACCCTGCTCATTGTGGTCTACCCGACTTTCAACTGTACCTGCCTGGTGACTGTTTGCGCGCTGGCAACCTAGTTGCCTATCTTGTTTAGGGACATACACAGGTGACTGCGGGGGTATACCGCGATACCTAGGACAAACATCAGGCCAAGATTTACAGAGTATACCCAGAGGGTGATTTCATTTTCGAGTTTCACTTGCACCGGTAAGTTGCTCTAGTGTTGGTTGTTGTAACTGTTCTTCCAATTAATTTAGTGTTTGCCTGTCTTATCTTCTAGGGACTTTTTTAGTGCGTGTTGTTTTTGAATGGTTAGACTACCATAGTGTGTCTTTGATCTTCTCACACAGTGGAGGATCACGAGTTCCACCGGTCACGAAGGCTTCTTGTCCCGCCGCCGATTACACTAGATCCACCCCCGCCACCACTAAGGTGAAATCTAGACCAACAAGGGTCTTTTGAAGTGACCGGGTCACAAGAAATTGTGCCCAACCAACATCCAGAGGAATCAACCGTTTTAGACCTTGGAGCGCAATATTTTTCTCTAGTTGAAAACTCCACCACGGATCTTTCGGAACCCACCATCGTACCGATTCATCCTTATGAGTGTCAGATAGTGTTGCATGCAACAATGGAAACAAATGTTGTTACTCCTTCTGGGAATTCTTCAATTCCCACTACAGTTGTCACCACAGGAGAGTTTCCACCTCCTAACCCACCNCAAGTCCCGTACTTTCCTACTCCACTTTATAGACTTTAGGTCTAGGGGCAGGGATCTCTAACGCTCCTCTGCAAGGACACATGGGGGGCACTCTTACTCTTTTTAATGCTTTCCCTTATGGGGGAAGTCATATACCTCCTTCGTCGCCTTCACTCGATGGATCGCATTAGCAAACAGTCGGGCAACCTGCACATCATAGTTTACTTGGAGCAAGGAGTCAAGGACCATGTTTGCATAATATGACTGTAGGGTCGACACCTTTTTCTTTGTTTGGTGCATTTATTAACAACGCCTTCTCGTCAGCTACTTTCCCAACTGGGGGCAACCCTAGTTTTGGACAACCTATTCCTATGCAGGGTACTATTCCTGCACAGGGGGCACACCCAGGAACTTCTTCCGTAGCAGGGTCTTGGAATTCTTGGCAGGGATTAGTTCCCTCATCAGGAATGTCGATTTGGGGTAATTCTTTTCATAATCAATGGAACCCTGGACAAAGCACTATGCCTATCCCCACGAGACCTACATGGAGCAATCCTTCTCAAAGTCCTTTGAATGTAATGCATGCCCAACCATCTATGTCCTATTTTGGAAATTCGTCGACGATGTCTCCTCAAACGCAAAATCCATATGCTAGCCATGGCCCTGGTTTCTACCAGAATCCAGGCTAGCAGCCGAACTTTTCCTGGCAACCTGGTGCCGGTCAAACTCCAGGCCCCTTTTTCCCAGGTTATCACCAACAACCCAAACTACCTTTCCTGGCAACCTTGCATTTGCCAGACTTGACAAAGTTGTTGAATGATCCTATCTGTCACGATCTACGTTGGCCTCCTATGTCGATGAAGTTTCCTTCGGACATCCCAAAGTTTGAAGCCAAGCCTAACGAAGATCCATGAGATCATGTGACTACCTTCCATCTTTGGTGCTCATCTAACTCGTTGAAAGACGATTCCGTATAGTTGCGATTGTTTCAACGTACTCTCATTGGGAGTGCCGCGAAATGGTACATTGAGCTCGACCGCTCAAGATACTCTTCCTTTGGTGAACTAGCGATGGCTTTCCTAAACCATTTCCAGTTTCCTGTGAGATACGACGTTGGCACTGAATTGCTGGCCAATTTCTCACAAACTAAAGTGAACCATATCTCTGATCACATTCGAGAATGAAGACGTAGAAAGAGTTTAATTAAGGTACCAGTCCCACCAGCATTCTTGCTCGAGTGGTTTCTTAAGTCTTTGGTCCCACAGTTGTCTAAGGACGTCGCGACGTCAGGAGTATTTTCTGAAGAAGACGCCATCATGAGATCTCAACAACTTGAGCTAATCTATTCTCAGTCCGGTTTATTATAAGAGATCTTTCCAGATGCACCACGCTGAATACTTGATAAAACTCGATAGAGAGCTGGACCACATGCCGATGGTATTGTCGGTTCAGCACAAACAAAGCCCGCTGAGCAACTAATGACTCAGTTGCAACAATTGTCTATACAACACACATCGGCCAGCCAAACTACTGCTTTGGCTGCTCCCCCTACCAAAACGTCGGATGTACACACAGTGCAATCAACTAATCCAAAGGCCACCCAATAGCCTGAAGGTAAAAAGAAACAACAAAAAAAGGGTAAGGGGGATAAGAAACCCATCGATAATGCTGGCGGGGGAAATACTTAGAAACTGAAGGCGAGGTATCCTTGCAACTTGTGCGCGGAGGACCACCTGACCCACCTTTTTCCTCGGCTTGCAGAGGCCCAAAATTTTGTGACATAGAAATAACTTGCTGTGTTAACCAATCCATTCCAACATGTGAAAAATCTAACACATGCCTCTACAAGAACGGAAGGGGGACACCAAGGACCCTCTTTGCCCGCGAACAACCCCACATCCGCGAATGTATATATGGTGAAGAGTGATGCTTTTATATCGACTAGAGCGCATGACTATAATAAACCAAGCACTTCTGAGAAGGGTAAATAAGATGAACTCCCATCTCTTCCTCTACAGATTGAGAAGACGTTGGGCAAAACAATGACATGCATTCCCAAAGGCGCATTCAAAAGAGATTCTCATAACCCAAATGCAAGGGCCGCCCATAACTACTCTGTGGTGGAATATTTATCCCAAATCCATCATGCGATGTCTGCTTTGGAAGTCCTCCAAAGCTTCCCTTCCCAGAGGAAAGCCTTGTTAACCACTTTAGGATTTACCGAGACTTGTAATCCGGGTACAATCATGCTGGATACAACTGATTTAAAACCTTGTTTTCCTTACCATGTAGCGTTTCAGATAGTAGTGGCTTATCCCACAAAAACTTTTAGTCGGAATATCTTCCACACGGTGGTTGATGAGGGTGCCTGGACATGCGTTATGTCGTTGGTGTATTGGAAGGCCATTGGCCATCCCGTTTTGTCTCCATCGCCTACTCTCCTCACCGCTTTCGATGGTCGTTCATTCTAACCACATGGTATCGTTTCTTCTTTCTCTGTTCAGTTAGGAGGGAAGACCGTGTGTGTCGAAGTAGAGGTAGTCGATGCTCCCCTCGACTATAACCTTTTGTTAGGAAGGAGTTGGACTTATGTGATGCAAGCTGTGGTTGCTACCGTTTTTTGGGTCTTGTTGTTTCCACACGAGGGCCAGATAGTGACCATCGATCAATTATCTTTCTCTAGACCTGACCCAGCATTGGGGGCATCCACGGTGACCGATCTTGATGATTGATAATCCTCAACCAGGTGTCGTCAACGTAGGGGTTGGTTTGTGCCCATCTTTGATGGGTACCTTCAATTACCCGCCCCCACAAGGTGATATCAAGTTTACATCCAATCACCATAAGGTTGATATTTTTCAGGTTTCGTCGTTCCGCACAACTTACTTCGACAATCCATGGATACTTCCTTCCCCATCGGCCACGATGGATGGGACAGGGCACCAGGGCATGTCCATGCCCTTGTCCACAGCTGAAGTAGCATACTCTTTAGTCCAACAAACGTCAACCAACATTGATCCAACTCCCGCACAAGAGTTCGATCCACTTCTGGAGCCTATTTGGGCTCAGGGTTCTCTTGCTCACACTGATTCATTAGATTTAGTATTGCCCATTGATGAAGCTATAATTGAGGCAATGACTAGTCTGGAAAAACCCTGGGAAGATCTTCATCACAGATCATACTTCCTCCTAGCATTAAGCAGAATCGAAGCTGGAGAATTCACCTTGACTATGACGGGAGATAGTTCTTGTTCCATTAATCCCTTAGCTACACATGAGGTTTATGATGAGGGTAATATGACAACTATCGCTAAGACCTTACCGATCAATATCTCCTGAAACCATGGCGTCGTGGAGAATGTTTTCGTCGGAGATGACTGCTCCCCCGGAGAGATTCAAATCTACATAGATCTTTTTAAATAATTCCACGACGTTTTTGCCTGGTCTTACGAGGAAATGCCCAACATCGATCCAAAAATAGTTGAACATGAAATCACAACATATCTAGATGCCAAGCCTTTCCGCCATAAAATTCATCCAGTTAACCCCAAGAAAGAAGAAACCATTAAGGTTGAGGTTGAAAAACTACTCAAATTTGGTTTTATCTACCCTATCCATTTGACCCAATGGGTGTCAAACCCTGTGCCGGTCAATAAAAAACAAGGCACAATTTGTGTATGTACGAACTTCCGTGATTTGAACAAGGCCTGTCCCAAAGATAATTTTCCCACACCATTCATCGACTAGATAATTGATGAATGTGCAGGTTGCGAGGCCTTTTCTTTCATGGACGGTTTTTTGGGATATAATCAAATACAAATCAAACCCGAAGACCAACACAAAACGACATTTATCTGTCCATGGGGTACATTCACATATTGTAATATGCCTTTTGGTCTCAAAAATGTTGGAGCAACCTTTCAGCGGGCCATGTCTTTTTCTTTTCATGACCTCAATCATATAGTGGAGGCTTATTTAGATGATTTAGCATCTCGATCTCGCAAGAGAATGGATCATCCCACAGACCTCTAACTTATCTTCGAACGTTGTTGCTACTTTCGGATTCAATTGAATCCAAACAAGTGCAGCTTCTACATAACGTCAGGACGTTTGTTAGGTTTCATAGTGTCAACAACAGGGATCATGGTCGATCCTCTCAAGGTTGAGGCAATAATTCAGTTTCCCCCCCCCACGCAAAATCCTTCAACTTCAGAGTCTACAGGGCAAGGAAAATTTTCTAAGACACTTTATCGCTAACTAAGCTGAGATCACCAAGGGCTTTATGCACCTACTTAAAAAAGACGTTCCCTTTTATTGGGACGATGTCGC
The DNA here is from genome assembly GCA_032191745.1 of Picea mariana. Classification (NCBI taxonomy): domain Eukaryota; kingdom Viridiplantae; phylum Streptophyta; class Pinopsida; order Pinales; family Pinaceae; genus Picea; species Picea mariana. Next base: position 16,122 of record JASDQU010331269.1, on the reverse strand, counting down.
TTAATGCTCTTTCGCCACATTGAAACATGCACTCACAACTACCCCTTTGCTCCGGCCACCGAACTATAACAAGGATTTCTTATTATATCTGGCCATAGCAAAGTCAACCATTGGCATGGTCTTAGTTCAGGAAGATGACTTGTTCTTAGAATATGTTATCTATTATTTAAGCCGAGGCCTCATAGGACCAGAACTCAATTATTCTCATATCAAAAAACTTGCGTTGGAAACAATCCATGCTATTCAATGGTTCTGTCATTATGTTCTGTTTCGTAATACCACCGTCATTGCTATCGTGAATCCATTTTAGTACATGTTGACACGATGGGTAATAGGCGGAAAAATCAGTAGATGGATAGTCATCTTCCAGGAGTTTGACTTAGATTTCATTTCAGCGAAGTCCAAAAAGTCACTGGTCTTTGCAGAACTTATTTCGGAACTTCCGGTTGAGTTAGGTCATCTTGTGCCCGAATAGTCACCTATCAGAGGAGATATGTTTTTGATCACCTCTTTGGATCCTTGGTACGAAGATATACTTATCTATCTTTAGAATTTGAAGTGCCCCACTACTGCTTCTCGTGATGAGCATCGACGCATATTCCATCAGGCTAAGAATTATATCATACTTGATGATACATTGTATCGGAGAGGTGTAGACTGCATCCTTCACCGATGTCTCACTCACAAATAAGTAGTTATCGTGCTTAATGATTTCCATACCGGAGCTTGTGGCGGTCATTTTTCTAGGTTGGAAACAACCCAAAATATTCTACGAGCAGGTTACTTCTGGCCGACACTTATCAAAGATTGTATCAAATCGGTCAAGAAGTGCCATCCGTGCCAAATCTTCTCTTGGAAGATGAGGGCACATCCCGCTCCCATGTTTCTTGTCATCATAGTTGGTCCCTTCACCAAGTGGGGGATTGATTACACTACATGCAACCCTCCTTCAACAAGGGGGCACCGCTATATCATCGTAGTTGTAGAATACTTCATGAAGTGGGTTGAGGCTATGCTAATGTTTAAAGATGATGGAGAGACTGCAACTCTCTTTTTATTCAACCAAATAATAGCAAGGTTCGACGTCCCAAGGGAGATTGTCACTGACCATGGCAGTCACTTTCAAAACTAGATGATGACCGAGTTAGCATCAAATCTTGGGTTACGGTAGGAACATTCGTCACCTTATTACTCCCAAGCAAATGGTCAGGTGGAAGCTGTGAACAAAACTCTTAAGACCATTCTACAATGAACGATCACTTCAGCCAAGTCAAATTGGCATTTGATGTTATACTCGGCATTATGGGCTTACCGAACATATGTTAAGACTGCAACTGGTTTCTCACCTTTCAAACTCATTTACGGGCTAGAGGTAGTCTTTCCTATCGAATGTCATATCCCGTCTCTAGAGTTGGTAGTACAGTTATTGCCAGACACTTCTCCACTTGAAGAATGGTTACTATACCTTGAGCAACGTCGTGATGCGGCCCTGGCCAATGAGGCTCACTAACATAAGGTCAAGTGTCAGTATGATAGGTCCGTTTGTCCTCAGATTTTCTCTGAAGGCGACCTTGTCCTAGTCTATGACCAAGATAATGACCCCCTGGGGGCAGGAAAATTCAAACCCATGTGGTTCATACCTTTCATCATAAAAGAGGTTTTAAAAAAGGCCGCTTATCATTTGGTTGACTTTGAAGGGAATTCTTTGGCAGAGCCTAGAAATGGGCTCTACCTCAAGAAGTATTACTCATAGGTAGGTCACTGTGGGTAACTTTTTGTAACATGTGTATAGTCTTTGTACTATTACTTTTTAGTTTCTTTTAGTGTTATGGACGTGTTGTTGATGTTATCTTTCATCACTGTGGCAGATGTCAAGTGATTTCGAGGTGTTCATTGGGTATGCAGATGGTGCTATTCAGCACACTCGGAGGTTTGCCTCCGTAGCTTGGGTAATCTTTACACCTCAAGGCCAGTTATTATCTTCCAGAGGTATATGCTTAGGTGACACCAAAAACAATGTCGCCGAGTATAGTGTAGTTATTGAGTTGCTTCGTGGCGCTTTGTCATTTGGCATCTCTCATCTCCGGGTCTATCTTGATGCTTAGCTAGTTGTGTCTCAATTAAATAAAGTATACCAGGTTCATGATCCAACTTTACACCGACGATTCCTTAGGGTACGTCTCTTAGAATGAAAATTTGATTATATTACATATTTTCATGTTCCTAGGATATTAAACCAAGTTACAGATACTCTAGCTAATCAAATCTTAGATTGGAATCTTGCACATATATGAAAGAACATTCACATAAACAAGTAAATACATTTTTTTTGCACACATGATCCATAAGACATAAAAGACAAAAAAAAAAAACATATATAATATCATAACGTAACAAAAGTACATAGATGGATGCAAGCGCCTCAAAAATAGGACCAATAATGAGTCACGGGGCTTATGCCCTCAAAAAATATATACAAGTAGTGCTCGTGGCATGTAAAAATGTCTAGCTAAAGTCAAGGCCTATGGGCCCTGTTATACTGATCCACAGCGTTGGCTAAATGCCGAAACAACCGGACCCAGGTTCGTGGTTCCCCCACTACATGAGGCTGCATAGATGGTGGTAGGTCCTCAATCTATGCCATCGGGACCATGCAAGTGAGTGCAGTAAAGTTCCGCTCGACTCGTCTCAATACCCTCTCAACCTTCCTGGCTAGAAGATCTCCTACTATTGTTGGTCCTCCTGCGGCAGTAGGTGCGGCCCCTGGCCGAGGACGATGTCTATTCCTCGCATAGTCAGCCGGTTGCACTGGTCCCACATCTTCACACAATGAACACATATCCGTCAAATACTTTGGTATAACAAAAAAATGATATATATAACGAAACAACATAAAAATTACATANAAAAACAACTACAAAGGTGGAGACTTACCCATCTCCCTTCGCTCCTCACCAGGAGGTACTGGTATCTCAAGGTCTCTCGAGAAATCAATCCCAGCATAGGGGTAATCCTCTATAACTAGGATCTGTCGTGACAACCACGTGAAAAAGTCATCAGTGAAGGACTCATTGGTCCTTCCGTCACCCTGTCGCGACAGTAATACTGCCCATCTACACACAACAGGAAGAGAAGCCTAATGTCCTCGTACCACTACTCAAGGACTAAAACTCAGAACTCTCTCAAAAAATAACGAACACAGAATGGTCCTAAACCCGAAGTTCCTATGTGTCCACAAATGACAATCTATCAACTGTCATTTCATACACTCAAGCAGTGTGGTACTCCAATCAAATACTTGTGCATTTAAGCATTGGACTGCATAGTTCATCTTTGCATGGGATGCATGATGTAGAGCAACAGAACTAGTAATTTGCCCAATAAGAAATACTATTGCCTGTAGTAATAAGTCAGTGATCTTGCTTATGGGCACCTACGTGATCGAGTGGTCTGTATCATATGCATAGTATATACCTATCAATTCCGCTATGTTATGCGGCCCTGAAGGAAAAGTCTGGAAGTTGATTGGTTCTCCTCTCTTGGAGAGGCCAGTCAAAAAGTAAATGTCCTGGACCGTGGGCACCAGTGACTGCCTCTCTAACATGAATGCCTCTGCATCCAGATGCTAGTAGTCAACCAAGGCATTTAGTAGCCTAAGTTGTGCCCACATAAAAGGACATAGGAAAAAATTGAGTAACCCACATTGCATCAAAGTAGCCACAACATTGGGGTCTTGCCCGACCAACTCACTAACCTCTTCATGCTCTCTTTCTCTCCAGTGGACATACATCCTGCAAAACACCAAGGTTTAGGAGGGTTAACCCTTGCTTTTGAAGCCTTTTTCATTCAATAAGGGGGTCCACATGTTTTGTAATGGCGACAGTCGCGTGCACACGTGACCTGTCCTGAGACAGCCCACGTGGACCTAGGGCCGACATTTTAAAGGTCAACGCCCCCCCTAAAAAATGAAACCCAATGCAAAAATAAGGACATAAAATGCAAGATAAGAGAGTTTGTACTTACTTGGTCCAGACATAAGTTCGTTTCATCCACTGTAGCTCCTGGAATCACCGCTTTTGACAAAGGGGGTCTTTTGGCTCCATAGTCAATTTCCAAATCAGCAATGGTGATAATGAGTTGCCAGGTTCTATTTATAGACTTTTTGGCCTCTTTTTGTCACTTTTTTGGCCTCCCTTATCATTTTCTTTATACCAAAAACCATTTAGAGTGATTCAGGAGTTGCATATGAGGGATATGATCGGGTATTGGGATAGTTTTTTGAGTTTTGAGTAATTTTCGGCGGTCCATGAATTTTTTTTCTGAGGATCAACTTGAGCATATAGGTTAGGTTTCTACCCCAACTTTTGTATCTCATTGTCTCTTTCATTTTCCATAGGGTCAATCCCATTAGGTTGTGACATATAACCATCATAGCTACTTTAGAAGTGTCATGAATTGGTGGTAGAGCTTACCAGAACATGGATGCCCTAGGTATATCCTGGTTGCATTATGGTATCTATGCTGTCTTTAATTACTGTAGGCTCGGGAGTCCTTGTAGTTTTTCCTTATTACGAGTTTGAGCCTCATTTGCACGATTCCTTTTCGCTCTTGACCTCACCCTCAGGACTCCCAAAAGACATAACGGGTCTTCTTTTAAGCCCTTTTCAGACCCTCTAAACATGAAAAGATTGCCGAGCGATCTTGTGGCCTTTCACACTCGTTAAACTGAAATTCTAAGTCACGTTTGTCCGATGATAGTTTACCCCTTTTTCGGTCCAGATGGTCAACTGTACGAACAAAGGTATACTCTATGGAACTTCAGTTCTTTAGAAGAGTACTCTCAAGTATAATTTTATCCCTTTTTCGGGCCTGAGGGACTAAACTTACGAAGAAGGAACCCCCACAGAGTCCATAGTTAAGCTCTTTTCAGACTCCCTAAAATTGAAAAGATCGCCGAGTGACCTTATTCTTTCACACTCATTAAACTGGTCCAGAAGAACATTCCTGATGGAGTCCATAGTGAAGTTTTTTTCAGACTCCTTAAAAATGAAAAAATGGCCAAGTGATCCTGTCCTTATCAAACTCGTTAAAATGGTTTTGAATAGATGTCTTATCGGTGCCAGTTTACCCCTTTTTTGAACCGACTAGACTATCTTCGAAAAAGGTACCCCAACGGAGTCTCCTTTTATGTTTTTTCAGACTCTCTAAATATGAAAAACCATCGATCTTACCTTCTCTTGGCTCGTTAAACTTACATTGAAGGACGTTACCATTGTGTGTTTTGTTAACCGCATTTGCATACCTTATACACCAGCCTTGTAGCACTTTGCTTTTGCATCTTAACACCCTTGTCCCCTGGAGGATTTTTCCTGAGTATCATTATTCTGAACATCAGTCTTGTCCTTGGACCTTGAAATTTTATGTTTGTAGCACTCATTCCTTCATTGTAACGTAACATTCCTTTATTCTTTTTCTAAAATCATTGAAAAAGACAAAAAAATCAAATATACCCCAAAAAGAGGAAGGGAAAAGAATTTTATTTATTGGAAGCATAATGAGTCTCCCTTGGATAAAGCACATCTATCTATTTGTTCTTCAAACTATGGGATGTAGTACGACCTTAGGAAGATTTTCTTGCTACATAGAGTTGTGTCCTCCTCTGTTTGGTTATTCTTCCAAACATATGGAGAGTTTGCATTGCCTCCTTCTTCGTGAACTTATGATTAATGCCATGCTTCCTAAGTCTCATCATTTGTCATGCTATTATCCAAGGGAAGTTTCTACCAAGCCTGAGTCGGCCCCTTTGCAATTTGTCTCTTGCCCTCATACCCGGCCACCTTGAATGTCCAATCAGGTCCTTGTTCGAAATCAATGAAGCCTTCAGTCTGATCATCAAAATTATCTAGTCCAAGACTGTTGAGCTGTCGAAGACCTCTAGGTAGTGAAGTCATACACTCATATTACACTCCTACCTTGAGTTTTGAAGATTTTGAAGTTTCTGCTCAAGCTCTGAAGATTTCATCTCCAACCATCAGGCTGTATCAGCTTCTAGAAGATGGATAATCGATATGTATATATTTTTGATTTCGAGATGTAGCTCCACTGTGTATTGTTTGTGGCTACACTTTATATAGTTATTTGACATGGATCTACAGTGTATTTGATTGGTATCCATGATTGTGTTTTATCCCGAGCATGGGTATGCCCGCCTCGGTGAGACATTTGTTATTTTGCAGACGACGCCTCTTGGTTCCTGGTCCCTGGGCTCACTTGTTTGGCACATCAGTAAAGATTGGTAATATATTTTGGCCATCAGATGCTCTTCTAACCTCACACATTAGGGGGCATCTGTTATAACCCTAATTTTCACCATACATGCTTACCTGGCATCATGCCATCTCAGATCCCTTCTTTTCCAAAGCACTACTGAACAACTCTTTAAAAAACCTCTTTTATAAAGGCTCACGTTCCCTACTCCATTACTGCACACATGTACATGCTAGCTGACCTAAAATATCCCCCATGGACAGACAAAAGCACGAAAAAAGGAAAGTTTCCGACGAAACACACAACTTTGGGTGAGTTAACTGAAAGTCCCAGCCATGCATGGCTAAGGGTTCATCCAAATACCTAGCTTCTTCTAGCCTATAAAAGAAGGGTTAGGGGTCCCATTTGGAGGAGGAGAATAAGAGTAAAGAAACTCTTCCCAATTGCACATTCCCATTGTCCCAACCCTTTAGCCATCCTTGTGCAAGAAGAGATACAAAGCAAAGAAGTTGGAGGACATTTGAAGAGGAGCCCAAGATCAGGATTCGCGGAGCAGTGGCCGGTCTCAACATTGTAAGTTGATTCATTAACATTAATAATAAAGAAATGCTTTTCCTATCCCACTATATGAGTTCTTCATAGTTCAGTAAATATATGTTTGAATCTCTAACCCATTAGTCTGTAGGTAAAATGCATGTGTAGTTTTTTGCTTGTTTTGTATGTAGGTCAATCTTGGGAGGAGAGCTGCCAACAAGCGGTCAAGCGTGAAGAAGGATCAACATCAACCATACAGAACAAGGTATGTTGGTCTAACCATGTATTCACTAAAAATAAATGGGGATTAGGTTTGGGGACGAAGGTAGAAAGTAAGTTTCTTTTGGTCATATCTGCATGCATAATATAACCCTATTTGCTAGTCCATAGGGGGATTTCCCACCACAACACCATGATCATGAAAACCAACTAAGAATCTTCAAATATTTTTTCTCCAATATGGGTATGACTGTTAATAATGATAAGACTAAGGTCATGATTATTAAATACAATAAGATCCCTTATGATACCTTGGTATATGACAACAACAACTTGGAGGAAGTGACTTCATACAAATATCTTGGAATTGATATTCACCACAAGCTTAATTGGAATTATAGCATTGAGAAAAGGATTATTGGGGGATGGA
>JASDQU010331268.1:0-12856 GCA_032191745.1 Picea mariana | reverse complement strand
AAGAAAGTTTAAGAATGTTTTAATAGACTTAAAATTTCTTAAGCTCAAATACAACTGATTCACCCCCCCCCCTCTCAGTTGTATCGGTAATTTCAACATAAACCCTTTCCCTAAGGGTGGCCACTTACTAGGAAACCATGAGACCCACCAAGGTGAAATAGGGAAATAGGAAAATTTTCCAAGAAAAAATTTCAAAATCAAGAAAGGATCCTTTGCAACATGTTCAAATGCTTTACATATTAAAACGAAACTTACCATAATACCAAACTTGTTACCTCATGAAACAAGACATGTTTTCCTCTATGGGCCAATCTGGGTGTGGTGGACGTTACTACCATCGATTGAATGGTGGTGCATGGTATGGTAGGGGCCCTTGCCTTCTCATGTTCCTCTCAGTACTCCAAGTCTACTACCTAACGACATAAAGACATCATCTCTTTAGTTATCCCTATAAACGATGGTTAACAAGAAAAAAAATGAAACAAATAAGAGAAACATAGATGTAGTGTGAGCAACACAAAACATCCCTAACACCTGGGTAAATCTTTGTCATTGCAAAACGATTACAATATGAGCACTAGTGGCTTGGTTTACAACTTTAGCGGAGTTAAACGACTCACCTCACCTCACTAAGAAACTCATAAACAGATTTGTCACACCAATACCCTCTGTCAAAATTGTCTCTGCAACCTCCTGCAATGCACCTCATATGTGTCCACAACAACAAAATTGTTTTCTCTTTGTTTCTACAAACTTCACAAATTTCAGTTTTTCCTCACACATGCCTCCAACAGACCCGTGTTTCCAGAATTCCCCAAAATATGCCCAAGAAAATATCTCCCAACTCTTTCCAAAAAATCCACCTCAAGGTAGAACAAGTCTTCCCAGGTGGAGTGACTTGGATCCTTGAGGGAGCTCACCCTCTTTGTTTGCCTCAAAACCACAGAGATCTTTCTCTCTCTCCTTTCATTCCAAGCAATACCAAGCTTCCTTCTTATTTTTGCGCCCTATTTCCTTTATAGGTTACCATTCATCGTGTCTCTTTTCCCATGGGTGATCCGACCCATTGATTCACCAAGTCACACCCCTTCACAAGTTTGGGCCAACTCCTCATGTGGGCACGTTCGAGAATATTTCCCAATCAACCCACCGATAACTTCATTTCATCACCTGAATGACCCACCGATCCATCTAACTGAATAATCTCCTTGGGTGTGGGTTCCCTTTAGGTGATTTTAATCGACTCTCCTAAGTGTTCCCCCCATGCCTTCAATGATTTTCCTTCAATGGTAGAGTGCCCAATTCATGCCCTCAACCCTTCATAAAAACTTTCGTCATTTGACTTGTTTCGCAAGGAAGCTTGGGCGAGGTTTTCCCTTGGCACATCATGTGCATTCTTAATGAACTCCAAATCTCCCCTACATGAATTATTTTGTCTCCTCAATCACATTGAGCATCATGCCTACCTGATTTCCTCTGTTTCGGTCTATGGTGGAAGTGTGCACGCTTGGCTTGGTTTTGTAGGCCTTACATCCCCCCCCCAACTAAATTCGTTGTTGTCCTCAGAAACATCCAAAATATGTGTGATCTCCAAGTCTTTGCCCAACTCATGCCTCCATTTCCACTAAGTCTTCTGAAAACCCCAAGTTTCGTGCCAATTGTAAACCCCAAAATTGTTTCAAAGTGAAAACCTCAAGTTCCCCTATGAATAGGAAACCCCAAGTTTCCAAATTGCACAATAATCATCTGCAACTTGTGAAACCATCCACACTTTCCTCTTCCCAAAGTCGTGTGTGACCAAAATTTCCACAACAATGGAAAGATGTCTCATGCCCAATTATGTCTACAATGTCTAAGTTGCCACTATTTTGTTGCGATGGTCACTCTCCATTTCGTTTTTGTTGTTGCTACCTAATTGTTGCTGCAACCTCAACCAAAACCTCAGAAATGTGTAAGTGTTGAAATTATGTGAACTTGTTGTTCCCATACTTCAACCAGATCTATTGTGTCTCTGCACAATGCTAGCCTCAAGTCCCACACTAGTTAGGTAGCTAGTCCAATCATCACTTCCAGTTCTTGAAATGTGCATATCCATTTTTGAACTTAGTCTTTCTGTCACATATTTATCACTCCATTCAAATCCAAAGACCAAGGAAAATTTCAATCCTTTCCTCACTATTGTTGCCATCGTTCGATATTCATCAAGGATATCCCCCACAATGTCTAAGTGTTTCACTTTGAACCTACTAGAGTGCGTGTACTCTAAATTCCTTCCGCAATTCAGTGCATCCACACAAAAATATCAGACCAAGTCAATTTTACCCCTCACCTTGTTGGACTATGAAGTCACCTAAAGGAATTTCATTCATGGTAACTTGACTCTACTATCCACCTCATGGCATAATTATCTAATCTTTTCACCAAGAACTACACATCCAAATTGCTTTTTCCCCAATACTTCATCACTCAACCATGATGTTGTGTATTCCTCTCTATGCCTTGGAATGGTTAGACTTCACACTTAACCATGCTTTTGAATGCAAGAGAATCTCCCATGCTCAAGTAATTTCTTTATGCTACAATTTTCCTATCTTCACAGGTCCTACATTGGCTTCCATCACACATCAAACCAACCGATTTCGTACTCAAATTGTCTCTGTGATCAAGTTTGTGAAGATTTTTGCGAGGATTTTTGTGGTCACCCACCCTATCCAAGTGATTCATTTCACCACAATATCTACTCTCTTTCCATACAAGGTGTGCACCCAGACCACACTTCCCATCGCATCATCAAATGAACCTTTGTCGTAAGTATGATGCAAAGTCTGTGATGAACAAGTTTGCTACACTTAGCCATTCACCAAGTTTGCAAATGTTCCCACTGAACTACCTTCACAACTGTTCCCTATCCATTGTCACCACTACAATAGTAGAGTGTGATTCAAGCTCTAATACCATCTATCATCTAGATAGTGGTGAAAATATCACCAACACTTCATCAAAATTTGCAAACAATATGCTCTGATACCATTTGTCACATCTCCAAAGTGTGCCTAGCCGAATATTACGATTGTGCACCTCTTGAGGGAATGTGGAACCATGAAATTTATCACTTGACTACTTGGCAACCCCAAGGTTACTTCATCTAGACTAAACCTCTTCACCTAGAGCATACCCATACTCCATTCTAGGCTATCGACAAGTCACACTCCTACTCTAGTGCAACTCTTGTATACTTAGACATTTGTTAAAATATTTAACACTTAGTCATATGTAAGAATACATACATGAATATGAGAAGCCAAGAGAACAACAACGAAATAAGCAAGAGAAACATAGATATAGTGCAGGCGAAACAGTTACAATATGAGCATTATCGGCTCAGTTTACAACTTTGGCAAAGTCAAAAAACTCGCCTCACCTCACCAAGGCACTCATAAATAGATTCATCACACCAATACTCTTTGTCACAACTTTCTCTGCAACCTCCTACGATGCACCTCAGATGTTCCCACAACCGTAGACTTGTCGTCTCTTCGTTTCCGCAGACTTCACAAATTTTGGTTCTGCCTCACACATGCCTCCAACAAACCTACGTTTCTATACTTCCCCAAAATCGACCGAAGAAAATATCACCCAACTCTATCCAATGAATCCACCTCAAGGTAGCACAAGTATTTCCAAGTGGAGCGACTTGGCTCCTTGAGAGAGCTCGCCCTCTTCATCTTCCTTAGAACTCCAAAGCTCTATTGCTCTCCTTGTCTTCCAAGCTCTACCAAGATGCCTTCTTGGTTGTTCACCCTCTTTCCTTTATATGCTCCCATCCATTGTGTCTCTTTTCCTATGAGTGATATGAACCATCAATTCACCAAGTCGTACCCCTTCACAAGGTTGGGTCGAATCCTCATGTGGGCACATTCAGGTGGATTTCCTAGGTAATCCTAGGTGGATTTCCTATGTTTAACCAATTCTTCATCTTAGGTGCACGTTACCCTTAGCTGAGTCACGTTGACTCTCCTAATTGTTCCATCCATGCTATAGTCGATTTTCCTTCGTTGGTGGAGCATCCAAGTCATTCCCTCAACCCTTTATCAAAATTTTCGTCATTTGAATTGTGCCACAAAGCACCTTGGGTGGAGTATCCCCTTGGAATGTTGCACAACCAAGGATCCCCAACTCTCCCTTATATTAAGATTCATATCTCCTCATTCGCACCGAGTGCTCTGCATACCCGCCCAATTTTCTTTGTTTTCATATGCGATGGAAGTGCGCACGCCTAGGCTTAGCATCGTAGGCCTTATATTTACAATATTAAAATGGTAAAGATACGTGCCAAAAAATAACAATAACAATGGAAAAAAAGAAAAATAATTGATGATTGATGTTGCATTATCTTTAATTTATGAAATATTTATAAATATTTAAAATTTAAAATTAAAATTTTATAATATTTTTCAACGAAATGTATTAAAGTTAAAATTTTACAAATGTAATAATTATTATTTTAAAAGTAAATGTCATACGGGAATATATATATATATATATATATATATATATATATATATATAATTTGAAGGATTGATTTGAAACTAGTATATTTAAATTGATTGAATTAATCCATTAAATTTAGAAATATTATGCTGCTTCTCCTATTTACTTTTTCAGGATTAACCACAAGCAAAATCGAATCATTTTTTGTAATAACAAAAGCATGCCTCACACCATGTTAGTTTTTGTCTCCATAATTTTTTTCCTTGCAATATTCTTATTAACCATATGTATTTTTCCTCTGTATAGCGCGAGTGAGTTCGACAAATTGTGAATAAATATCTAGTTCTCTATACGCTTCCATTTCTAGTTCTTCGTCTCTGACCTCCATGAGCCTTTCTCTCTTATTGAAAAGACTATTTATCTCAATTTGTGAATATCTTCCTTTCTATTTAATATTCTTCACCACCTACTTCTTATGCAACTTACTTCTTGATTTTGTATTCCTATGACCAAATCGACCTTTAAGTCATATTGTTTCTTCAGTCTATGCTTTAGAAATTGCAATATTAATATACTTAGATCGATTATTTCCTTCCAATGCTACCATCCAACACTTGTATTAATCTATTATGGCGTTACTTTAGCTTCCAAAGATTTTGGACACTTGCATCAGATTTAATGAAATCTTTTGTAAAAGGTTTCACCCATACTTCCCCTTCCTCTTGGTATGAAGTTGTAATTACGTTATTTGCAACATTGATATCCATAGGGTTTTGGTTTCTTCATGAGTGTTGGGAAATTTGTATTGCATAAAATATCTTGATTAATTAATTTTCTTGTAATAAAATATTGAATGAGGTCTCTACCATGATTGAAAGGAAATAGAGGTGTGGAATATAATTTTTATGCTAACATCTTGTTTTTAATATACATAGTGATCTTATTTGGATCTCAAAAATATTATTCCCAACATAAAAGAATCAAACTTTTGGTACCACATTTTGGGAGACTGTTTTAGACCACGTGAAGACTTTTTTAACTTGCAAACCAACGAGTCTTTACCTTTTTCAATATAGTTTTCTAGCCATATCATATATATCTCCTCCTAAAAGTCATCATGTAAGAATGCAAATTTCATATCCATATATTTTATCTCTAAATCAAAGGATGTTTCTATAGATAATAGAAACCTAATAGATGTTAACATAGCAACTAGGGAAAATATATAACCAAAGTATATTCCCTTAGCCTCGAAATATCATTTTTGCAATCAACCTTTCTTTGTGTTTTTCAACATTACCATCTAAGACAATCTTATTATTGAACACCCATTTACATCGAATGAGTTTTCATCCATTACACAATGGGATCAAGTTGTGTGTATAATTCTTTCTAAGTGTAGTCGTTTCCTCCTACATGGATACTATCTATGATTCCTTATCTTCTATCTCCATTGCAACTTTCATAGTTCTAAGATCATCAATGTTAGGAAATAAATAAAATATACATCTAAAATTAGGACTATAATTGACATGTCTGGTTTACTTCTTTTCCAAGTGGACCTCCTTAAATGTTGAGGTGGAGTTTCTTCCTCCTCTTCAAAACTCTCTAAACCCTCCTCCTCATCAGGTCCATCATGAACTTCTTGTTCATTTTCTAGTTCATATTTCTTGGTCTTGGGTGGTAAATGAACCCCTAACTTCTTCTCACAGTCTTCTAGTTACACCACTATGGGAGAAAACTTAACTTCTTTAAAAGTAACATTTATGCTATACAAAACCGTTACAACCATAAGATTCCAAATCTTGTACCCTTCCACACCAATTCCATAACCGATGAAGATACATTTCACATCCTTGTTACCCAAATTCAATTGCTTCTCCTTAGGCACATGAGCATAAGGCTCACAACAAAAAATATGAAATGTTGAAGTGTGTGTTTCTTTCCTATCCAATCCTCCATGGGGGTCTTATCCATAAGAGTCAATGTGATAGATCTATTAATCAAGTAACATGCAATATAAACCTCTTTTTCCAAAAAATTCTTCTCTAAGCTAGCTCCGCTACGCATACTCTTATCTCTCTCCATCAACATTGTATTCATATGTTTTGCTACTCCATTCTGTTGAGGGGTATATGGAGTTGTTTTATATACTTTAATGCCATTCTTCTTACAAAACTTATCAAAATCACTAGAAAAAAAATCACTACCATTATAAATCCTCAATACCTTAATCTTCCTATTAGTCTGATTTTCTAAGAGAGCTTTCAGATACTCAAACTAACTAAAAACATTAGTTTTAGTTATAAGAAATATACCCATGTCCTTCTCGAATAATTAACAATGAATGAAATGTTGGAATTATTATCATTGATGGCAAAGATTAATGTTGTCATTAATGTCATATTATGACATTACAACACACAAAATTTCCAAGATTGATACACACACACACATATGTTTACAAGTATATTATAAAAGGGATGAATGTGAAAAAGGACAAAGTGAAATGGTGGTTTAAAACCTATGGGTTTGGGTATTTTCCCATGGTATTTGGGAAAAAAGAAGGAGAATCAATTATTTAATTAATGGCATATCCCTTCATAAAGGGTTCTGAAAAAGTATAAAAAGAGAAAGTATTGAGAGAAAGTGTGTGTGAAAAATGGATGAACAAAGATTGAATATCATTCCAATAGTAAGAGTTGTGAAATCGATTTTAGGCCAGCTTGAAATTTTCACGATAACTTATATTCTGGGATTTTTCGGACCTTGAAATTTTGAAGAGAAAATTGTGAGATATTTGGGTACATGTGGTAAAAATTTCAAATGTTGGTTTTATATACTTTTAGAGATATTCTTTGTGGAAGTTAGGGTTCTTGAATGCACCTAGAATCAATTTCAAACAGGTCAACTTTACACTTTCACTATAACTTATTATTTGGGAAATTTCAAACATTGAATTTTTGTAGAGATGAAGGATAGATATATGGGTACATATGATAAAAACTTCATATGTTGGTTCACTACATTTTCAGAGATATGCCCTATGGAAGTTAGGGTTCTTGAATTTTCATGAAATTAGTTATAAACATGTCATCTTGGAACTTTCACTATAACTTATTTTCTGGGAAGTTTCAGACCTTGAAAATTTTCAAATATGGAGGAAATATATCTTGGTACATGTGAAAAAAAATTATATGTTGGTTTTCTATAGTTTTATAGATATTCCCTATGGAAGTTAGGGTTCCAAAATGCTCGTGAAATCAATTTCAAACATGTCAGTTTGGCATTTTCACTATAAATTATTTTTTGGGACTCTTCAGATTGTAAATTTTTTACAGAACATAAGATACATATAGAATTACCTTAGGTAAATATTTCATATGTTGGTTCCATGTACTTTATAAGATATTCTCTATGGAATTTATTGTTTCTAAATGGTTCTAAGATTGGTTTCAAACATGTCAGTTTGACATTTTCAGTACAACTTATTTTCTGGGACTCTTTAGATTGTGAAATTTTTACAGAACAGATGAGACATGCATAAGTACCTCAGGTAAAAATTTCAGAATCATATTTTTTAAATTGGATATGTGGCATGTTGTACAATTTTTTTCTTGGGAAGAGGTCCAAAACAACAAGATTTGGGAAAGTTACCATTTGGAAATTCAAATTTTGGTTAGACCTAGTAAAGGAATAAGCAGTGAGAATACCTAGTGAAGGAAGAAGCAATGAGTATAATTGTTGAAGGCAGAAGGAGTGAGAAAACCTAGTGAAGGAAGAAGTAGCAAGCAGACTCGATGAAGATTGGTGCAACTCACACAAAGAGATTGGTGTCTCTTGGTAATTTTTTCCTTAGTGGTGGGGATTGGTGTCTCCAATAGATCCATGTCTATGAATATTTGTAAGAGTAGGTTGGTTCCACTCAAACAAAGAGATTGGTGTCTCTTTCTAAGTTGGTGATTAGAGATGGGGATTTGTGTCTCCAGCAGATTGTGTCTATGAATATTTTTAAGAGCAGGTTGGTGCCTACTAGGATTTGTACCAGTGGGGATTGGTGTCTCTAGTTGGTTTGTGCCTAAAAATATTTGTAACAATAGGTTTGTTCCTCCAAAGAATTATAAAGTTAAGTTTTGTGGTTTTCTCCCGAAAGGGTTTCCACTTAAATATTTTGTTCCACGTTCTGTAGTTAATAGATATCATATGTGATTATTTTCTTATGGTTGATGAATGTTTGAAAAAAGTAAAAAAAATGTCTTATAACAATTCAACGCCCACCCGCACCCCCACCCCCTCTCAGTGTAAGTGTGTGATCAACATGAAACATAATACAAAGCCTTAGAAATTGAGGAACTTTAATTAGACCAAATGCATTAGAATAAATTAAGTCCAACAACAGAAAAGATTTGTGAGAACTAGGAAAAAAGTGAACATGGTTATGTTTTCCATATATGAAGTTCTCACAAAAATCAAATTCAAGAGAATAGTCATTCAATCCATCAACAAGAAAAAAAAAATTAAGACCCATAGGCCCTTTTCACTTATATGGCCCAATGTTTGGTGAAATAACATTGTATTCTCTATAGGTAACTTGATTTCAGAAGAAATATCTTGTTTAAGAGGAACCAATTGTGAAGGTGTACATCCCATAGATATCTCCACTACAAAAATCAAAGAACTATTACACTTAATAGTGCATGCATCAAGTTGGAATAAATTCCCCACACATACACTCTTAGGGAATACCATAGTTCCTTGGACCATATTACACCCTTTGTCAAAGAAACAACTTGCACAACTGTATCATTAAGTGTGCTTATTGATGCTATGTTTCGTGTTAGGCCCAAAAATTACAAAACTCCATTAATCTGCTTTACTCTACCATCAAGGAATTTGATCAATAATTTATCACAACCACTCTTAGGGAATACCATATCTCCTTGGACAATATTACACCCTTTTTCAAAGAAACAACTTGCACACTTGTATCGTTAAGTGTTCTTATTGATGCTACGTTTCGTGCCAGGCCCAAAAAATTACAAAACTCCATTAATTTGCTTTACTCTACCATTAAGGAATTTGATAAATACTTTACTACAACCAATAATGATAAGAGGAGAGTTATCGCCAAGGTATGCCATCCCACCATCATATGTTTCATACACTAAAAACCAATGAAAATGGGAAGTCATATCTCCAAATTCAATTAACCATACACTTTAGCCTACACGAGTTGTCAACACTACAACAAAGGCATCTCCACCATATTCTTGAGAATATTGTTCAAACTCATCATAAAAATCATTATTTTCCTTCTTATTCTTCTTTTTCTCTTCCTTGTAGTGTCTTCTAAAATGCCTGGCCTTACGATAGTTCCAACATTTTTCCTTGGACTTTCTAAGAGACTTATGTATCCCATGAGATTTGGATCCTCCCTTTTCTCTTTTCTTTCTATTCTCCTTCGATCTTTCAGAAACAATCAAGGCTTCATTGGTGTATTCAAAATATTTCCATGTCACCTCCTCTCAGATTAAATAAACCATGACCTCATCAAGCACTAATGTATTTACAGTGTTTTCGATGGCCATTACCAGTGTGTCCCATGAATTTGGAAAAGAACAAAAAAGAGTCATACATTTATCTTCCTCATCCATATTCATTCTAACTGAGATATATTGGCCCACAATAGTATTAAATGGATTTAGGTGCTTGGTTACAAAATCACCATCACTCATTCTCAAGAAAAACAATTGTTTTCAAAGAAACAATTTGTTAACCAAAGATTTAGCTTGATACAAATCCAATAACTTATTCTAGAGAGTTGCTATGATTTTTTTGCAGAAACATTTAGTATACCTATTCAACCAAACAAACCCTCATAAGGTTTCTTAGATTTCTCTTCAATACCACCCACTTTTCATCATTCATAACAGTTGGTTTGGTTCTAGATAATGCAACCCATAGATCTTTATTTATGAGAAGATCCTTTATCTTGAAATTCCATAGCTCAAATTTAGTTCCATTAATCTTCTTCATTTATAATCTAGATGTGTTTTCCAATTCCCTGCAAAAAGATTTCCTTTTGCGTAAGCTCCCACTCAAAAAAAGATTATATTAAAAAACCTTTTTGCTAACACTTTGGATCCAAGGTGATCACGCTAATCCATGAGAGTAGAACATGTAGAAATTAAAAAGAGAACAATTGCAAACACATGAAATAAACAACAAACCATTAACAACACAATATGATATCATGGGGAAAACCCTTCTAGATCAAAACCCACACTCTAACGCACACTCAATATATTATTCGGTGACTAAAAGATTACGATACAAAGTCTTTGTGCTCTCAATAAGAGAATTCATAGATAGCATAATTCTAGAGAAATTTTGGCAGTAGGAAATGAGAATGAGATAAAACTTGTATCTTTTTTCCTTCAGATGAATAAATAGGCATAATAACACCAATTTCATCAAGTCCAAGTGTATCACATGAATCATTTTTTGGGGGATATTAATGTAAATCATGACTTATTTTAGGTAGGCTTAGGATGTTATAATAACGAATTTAACAATATCATCTTTCCTCAATTTTCAAATATAGCAAAATAACTAAAACATAAAGTAAGTGCTAAGTTATATTTTAAATATTTTTAGGATATTATAATAACGAATTTAACAATATCATCTTTGTTCATTTAAGTTTCTGTGGTGAAAATTATGTTCATTGGTCGGAAAATCCACAGTGTTGATGACATCTTGTCGTCAAATTATGTATAAAAGAAGAATAAAAATATAAATATAAAAAAATTTAAATTTTTGAGAAAAGAAAAAAATGAAAGATTTACAAAAAAAGACGTTTCGGATCCATAGCAGGATCCATCATCAGGACAAAAAAGTTTGAGAAAAATAGAAAGAGAAGAGCCTTTATTAAATAGTGATGAGGCGGGTGAAGGAGATACAGTGTTGACGACAAGATGTCATCAACACTGTGGATTTTCCGACCAATGAACAATATCATCTTTCCTCAATTTTCAAATATAGAAAAATAACTAAAACATAAAGTAAGAGCTAAGTTATATTTTAAATATTTTTTAAGAGTTAAAGTTATATTTTAATTTTCAAATATAGAAAAATAATTACAGCATAAAGTAAGAGTTAAAGTAATATTTTTAATATTTTTAAGAGTTAAAGTTATATTTTAAATATTTTGTAATGGAAAATTAATATTTAATTTAATTTAACTTTATATGTTAATAATTATTTTAGATAATAATATTTTATATATTTTAATAGATCAATATATTTTTTATATAATGATAATGATTTATTGAAATTAATTTTAATTATATAAAAATTTAAAATAATTAATTTAATTTATCAAATTATTTTTATAATTGAATAATATAGAAATGAAAATTTTGGTTTCTTTCACATTATGACTTAACAAATTATGAAGTTTTTGAAAATTTGATTTAACATAATTGTAATTAGAAGTATTAAATAAAATTATTTTCATCTTTTACATCATTCTTCTTATAATTTTTTTGTTGCTAAAACATTTTATAAAAAACCACAATTTATTTATAATTTTGTAATAACTATTTTCTTTTTTACACTTAAAATATCTTTGATCTTTTAATTTAAGGTTAATAATTTCTTTATAATAATTTTTTTTTTTTTAATGTTCAATCAATTCACTTTTTCCTTTAAACAAGTAGTTATGAGAAATGTTTTCAAGAATGTTTATATTTTGGAGGAGATTCTCCTCCATTATTCCCTAATTGTTTAACCAAGATATTGCATTTTTAGTTCAGCCTCTTTTGAGGTAGCTTTGGATGACCTAGTGATCTTAAAAGCAATTATAAAAACTCATTCATAATTGTAATTAACTTGTGCGTACACAATAAGTACTTGATCATAGTTACTGGATGGGAGGAAGTCCAACTTCTAAAAAGAAATAATATAAGAGGTATTTGTTGGAGCGGGAGGTCACTCTTGGATTGCTAGCAGGAGAAAATCCCGACGCCCATCAGTTTAATGTCACGATTTGTTAAAGGGTGATCAAATGGAGGAAAACTCAGGACGGCATCGTATCAACTCAGAAACCAGGCCAAGCATGCATGATGAGTGAGGTCTTGATAAACTCCAAACAGTGAGTTATAGTAAAAGGGGTGAGTAGAGGGAAGACTTGCATGAGGGGAGTGCACAGGTCTATTATAAACATCCGGTTTGTAACATACTTGGGGAAGAAAGCATCTGAATGCAAAATCCTTTTACATTCAAACACAAATACCAGAGATCACAACAATGTCACAACAAATCCTTTATCATAACAAGATTGTTAAGTCCACGCGAATCCTTC
>JASDQU010331265.1:0-12856 GCA_032191745.1 Picea mariana | reverse complement strand
CTAAATGTTGTTGTTGTTGGTTCGCAAAATTTAACAAGGAAAATGCAATGTGTTGTGATTATTCTCCTCCTTGAACTAGCGCAAATTGACGTTATAACTAACCACTGGGGGTTGAGACTTTAGGCTTTTACCTAGATAAAGTCTTGTCAGTTAACGATAACTACTATAGCACTTGGTCTTGATTGATGTCTTCGGGTTCCCAATGGTGGTTGGTCAATTGGAGTCCTCCTGATTTGCATCTCTAGTAGAGGTCGTGCATCCCTGATTGTAGAACTGGATGGTATTGTATTGCGTAGTATGCTCGTGTCGGGAGGGATATAGACACCTCTTGTAGCTTAGTATTCTATCTATGTGTAAATCTGGCGGAAGGAATCCAGTGCCGTATCAAGAGCCTCGGGCTGTTTAAAGGCACACTTCCACTCTTGCGACACATTCTAAGCCGTATCAGTAGTCTCGGGCTGTTTAAAGGCACAGTTCCACTACTGCGACTCTACTGTCGGATTCCTTCATTCTGTGAAGGTACTGTGCCTAACCCCTGGTGTCTGTCTCTGCCTACCGCCATTAGTTGCCCGCCTCCTGTTCGGGGGCATTTGCTTCTTGTTGTCGCTATGATATGTCGAGTCGTCTTGATTGTGTTCGTCTTACTTGCGTCCTGTTGGTTCGAGTTTGACGTAGAGTCGAGGGGGTTGTTTCTTCTGCACACGCGCACACACTTTAACAAAAAAAAATATTCACCAGTTGACTGAGTAGATGTCCTTATCTAGGAGGGGTGTTACATTAGCGATTAGCTCTTTTTCGGGTTCCTCGCCATGCATGGGTAAGTTGGTAACCCTCTGGATTGTTGCTTCATCAACTGTATATTCGCCCCCAGGAAAAGGTATCCACCATGTAGGAGAGTAAGTATAAGGATAACATAAGTGGTCACTAACCCCACATGGCCAAAGTGAGAGAAACCGACTAAGGATAGTATGTCATCCCGACGAAGTGGTTTGGCCCAGTCTTGTGTGAGCACTAGTTTTTTATGTTGATTTTGTAGATTTGTGAGGTATTCCCACAAGAGGTTGAGATGTTAGGCTTGTTGGAATCTTCGTTGGCACTAGATCAACCTTTCGTTTCAATGAAATTGACCTTGGAATGAGGCTAGGGCCTCATGGGCAAGTTGATGGGCTTGTGTTGGGGTTTTACACCGACAAAAGGAATACAATATTCTAATTAATTATTGAGTTTATAAGGGGTTGTAATTTCACTCATAAGAATCCTATATAAGGAGAGGGGAGATTGTGACAAAACACATGGTGACATAGTGTCATGATGGAGTTGGCATAAGTAAATTCTGCACTTGTGTCAAGGAGCTTGGTAATTTCGGCAAGGAAATTTTTGCAACGATAGAAAATCTGGCCTAAGGCTAAAGGACTCTCTATTTTCTATTTTGGATAGGGAAATCACACCACATGTGTGGAGAAGAGAGACATCGACAGAAGGAAAGACGGTTGCATGTGTGGTGTGAACCTTATGAAAGCGTCCATACGAGATTTTAGTACATGTATGCAGGATGCAGTGGGAATAGTTGCGCATGTACACAGGTTGCAGTGGGAACAATCACGTATGTATGCTGGTTCCAGGAAGGATAGTCGCAAACGTCCGTACAGGTTCTTCTGAGAATGAACATGTCCATACATGATGATGTCAATAATAGTACGGGTGACATCAATAGGCCATATAGGCGGTCTACAACAAATTTGTAAGTTGGGATTTGTCCCAAGAAGTTTCGCTGATTTTGTGGTTGTAGAGAGGATTGGTTTTATCCTCGGATTTGGTGATTTTTGTAAGCTATTGAGAGGGATGGTTTTTCCCTCATAATTTATGAATTTTACAAGAGTTACAAAACATAAATTTTGTGTCTCATGTGTTTATGATTCATCTTTGATGTTGTTGTTTTCACTATTATATTTTCCAGTCAATAATTTCAGTGTAAAATTGTTTAGTGATAATAACGATGGTTCATTGTTAGCTCACTAGGAAGCAACTTCCGGATTTGAAATTAGTCACATAGAGTTGCATGTGAAAATGGACATGGTGTTAGAGATAATGCTTTAAAGAGAAGGGGATCATCTTGAGAGACATGTGTGCTACAACACTGGAAGATTGTTGTCCTTTTTCTTAGCAGGTCACCTTGGTGAACACACTGAAAATTGAGGACAGGTTGGAAGGAGAAACTAGCTTTCAGGCTTGGAAGTCTAGGGTGTTTCTTATGTTGGAAGAAAATGATCTCAAGGATTTTTTTGAGAGCGTGGTTACTAGTCTTATCGATCTGCAAGAGTTGGCAGCTCACAAGAAGAAGGAAGTGAAGGCCAAGCAGGGGTTGCTAGAATCCGTAAATGGTCACTTTATTCCTCACATTGCCAAGAAGACATCTTTCAAGGAAATGAATGATG
The DNA here is from genome assembly GCA_032191745.1 of Picea mariana. Taxonomy (NCBI): domain Eukaryota; kingdom Viridiplantae; phylum Streptophyta; class Pinopsida; order Pinales; family Pinaceae; genus Picea; species Picea mariana. The sequence continues at coordinate 10,421 of JASDQU010331265.1, read as the reverse complement.
CTTTGGTAGGTGTGTACCAAAATGAGAATATAAGCAGGAAGTTGCATTTGAAGCACCAACTTCAAGTTGTCAAGATGTCCAGTGAGGACAAAACTGTGAGCTATCTTATGAAGATTACACCGATATGAGATCAACTTGTGGCCATTGGTGATAAGATGGAGGATGCTAAGTTGGTGAATGTGTCGTTGAGAGGTCTTCCTAGGTCTTGGGAACCATTTGTGTAGGGGATATGTGCACGAGAGAATTTATCAGACCATCATAGACTATGTACTAAGTGTATCTAGGAGGAGACTCAATTAGTGTCTAGGGATTATTTGGATAGCTTGGTGAAGAGTAGTAGTGATGAGAACCAAACCCTTGCAGCTCGCACTAGGAAGAGAAGAAGAGATTCTCCTTGCAGAAGGTCTTCTCCCGAGAAAGAAGCATCTGCATAACCAAGACAAAGAAGGATCTTTGTAACAGCAGATGTTTTGAGTGTTATGACTATGGTCACTATGCTTCACATTGTTCACAATATAAGAGAAGGGTAAGAAGGCAACAAGCATCAACAAAATCGGTTGATGAAGCTGTAGATAGGTTTCAAGGGGAGATTTGTTGGTCTCCGCCCTTTTAGGTATAGTTTCCAGTGGGGGAGCTTGGTTGGTGGATAGTGAGGCATCTTGCCATATGACAAGTTCACGAGAGTTATTTGACAACTTCATTGAGGTTGGCTTAGACTTGTGTGTGGAGCTTGGTATGAGAACCAAACATGTAGTACGAGGATCTGGTATAGTATCGTTCAGGCTGGAGTTAGGAGAAGTGTTGAGGGATTCAAACATTTTATGGGTGCCAAAACTCAGGAGGAGTGTTCTCTTAGTATTGGATATTGAGAAGAAGGGATACTATATATTGTTTTGGGATGGACAGATGTTGTTTATGCCCAGATGATTTAGCTTTAGATCAATGATGGTTCTTAGAGTTAGGGAGGGCAACCTATATAGGCTGAGGGGCCAGCCTATGAGAGTTGTGACTAGCAGTAGCAGAGAGATAGATGAGGAGGCGAAGGTAGCTCCACTAGTGGTGAGGTAGGTAGCCCCACCAAAAACACAGGTTGAAAGGGAGCAGGTACTTTCACCAGTGGTACCGACTCAGAGGGAGCCATAACTTAGAGGGAGATAGCCCTCAGGATTCAGTAGGGAGGAGCAACCTCCCAAGATTGTTCATAGGAAGTTGGACTTCAAGGGGAGTCAACAGGCTCAGAGGGAGCATCACTCATCGAAAGGGAGTCCACCTTCAGGTACAAGTGGAAGAGAGGAGTCTTCCAAACATGTGTCATGGGTTGAGGAGGCCATACATGAGGCTTTGAAGTAGAAATCTTCTAAGAGAAGTGTATACTCCATGGAGGACCCATTTGTTACAACATGATTTCCCTTAGTGACAAAGGGAGTAGGTGGTCAGGAGGACTAGACAACAGGATTTTCTTCAGTGACCGAGTTTGCATCCATCCATTTAGGAGGACTAGAGAGTGGTATTTTCATCAGTGATAGAGGGAGAAACCAATCAAGAGGACTGGAGTACAACTTTGGTAGAAGATGCAGTGTGGGAGACAAAGGTACATTTGGATGTTGGAGGATTGAATACCTCCCTCGCGAAGAGGCAATGCTGATTTTTTAGCTCCGTGAGGTATTCCAACAAGAGGCTGAGGTGCCAGGCATGTGGGAATCTTTGTTGGCACCAGATCAACCTTTCGTTTAAGTGAAATCGATCTTGGAATGAGGTTAGGGCCTCATGGCTAAGTTCATAGGATTTATGGGCTTGTGTAGGGGTTTCACAACCACAAAGAGGAATAAAATATTCTGATTAATTATTGAGTTTAGAAGGGGTTGATAAAATCAGTCATAAGACTCCTATATAAGGAGATGAGATATTTTGTCAAAAAACATGGTGACATAGCATCTTGATGGAGTTGGCATAAGTGAGTTTGCACTTGTGTCAAGGATCTTGGTGATTTCAGCAAGAGAATTTTTGCAACTATGGCAAATCTGGCCTAGGGCTAAAGGACTCTCTATTTTCTATTCTGGATAGGGAAAGCACATTGCACGTGTGGAAAAGAGAGACATCTGCAGAAGGGAAGAAGGTCGCATGTGTGGTGTGGATCGTACATAAGCATCCATATGGGATTTCATTACATGTATGTGGGTTGCAGTGGGAACAATTGCATATGTATGTGGGTTTAAGGAATGATAGTTGTGTACGTCTGTACAGGTTCTTTTGGGCAAGAGAAAGTCCATACAGGATGACATCAACATCAGTACGGGTGATGTCAACAAGCCGTATAGGTAGTACGCAACATATTTGTAATTTGGTATTTGTCCCGGGAAGTTTTTCTAATTGTGTGGTTGTAAAGAGGACTAGTTTTACCCTCAGGTTTGGTGATTTTTGTACGCTGTTGAGAGGGTTGGTTTTTCCCTTTGAATTTCTAAATTTGACAAGAGTTGAAAAACATAAATTTTGTGTCTCATATGTGTTGAGGATTCATTTATGATCTTGTTGTTTCCACCACTATAATTTTCAGTCAATAATTTTAGTGTAAAATTGTTCAGTGATAACGATTAGGGTTTACAATTTTAGCTCACTAGGAAGCAATTTTCAAACCTGAAAATTGTCACATAGAGTTGCATGTGAAAATTGACAGTTGACTATCTGCACTCTGAACCACCTTTGCATAATTGTGAAAGTCCAATCCTAGAAATTGTACAATGTCTTTAACGTCATAGTCGACGAAGTGAACATCTTCCATTTTCCCCGTCGAGGATATTGTAAATCTCACATTTCGGGGTAATGGTGGCTCTGGTATATGTCGATATTGGACCGTCTTTTATTTGTTACAGGCCTCCGACCTACTTGATGAATCCATTCAAACTATTCTTGTCGATTCAGCTTTTTTTTAATGTCAATATGTGGAAATTGTGCTCTTGCTTGCTTCTGATCTCCTCTTTGTTTGTTATGAAGTGTTGGAATCCTTCTCTAGGAGTGCACATGCTTAAGTGGGAAAGTATTAACTTGAGGAGAGGAGAGTTATTAGACGAGTACGAATGTATGACTATGGGGGCATGCACCCAATATTTAATAACTCAGAGTGCCACATAGTTCCTTTCAAACTCTACCTGAATAATCATACTTTTGTCGTTCTGTCAGTCCCTCCAAAAGTAAATGAGAGAGTGTTTCATGTTATGGTCCTGTCAACATTCTTAGATTTTCGGGCCACGTCAGCCCATTGCATGCCCTTTTGCATTCATGGAGCATATCCATCCTTTTTTATTGTCAAACGTGCATAACCTTTGGGCGAGATCTTAGCATTTATTGCTTGATACCGCCACAATAAGTTATTCCCTAGGTACAATACAACATATATGCTACTTTTCATGGCATGAATTGAGTCGTCGTACTTTAATGTGACGTTGTCATACCCATCATGCATGAGTCTTATTCTTTAAAGGCATCACACATTATTCCTACGCACTCCTGCATTGACTCACCCTTGATTAATTGGTTGCAACGACATCTGGTGTGTCACAGCACTTCTTCACACGTGCCCAACCGCTCAATTTCCGCCATGGAGGAACTGGACTTGACCCGTCTATATCTGGTGGCATCCGCTGGCTAACCACTACTTCTATATGCCTTCACACCTCATCTATTTTCTCAATGGTGTCGAGGGGGATTGAATGGGTGGATGTTATTTCTATTACAACATATTGAGTAGCCATCTCCATTCGTCATGCGCACGGCTCCCCTACCCGTCTATTAGAAAATTGAGGAATTGGGGAGATAAAGTTCTTTCTCAACAAAGCATGTTGCGCCTTCAGATATCAGATTCATGCCCCATGCCACTACTTGGCTACTCAATGCCATTTGCAAGAAAACATAAAATGACAGATATCGACCCTTGGCCTGAATCTTTCCAATAGTGGATCTTCCACAACTGCCCATTCTCGAAGATGTTCTCGATGCTAGCAAACCATTACGCGGGTATTCTTGTTAACACTGTATCGAGGGCACATACCCAGTGGTGTTAGGGAATGTGTTGCATCTAAGAAATAAACAAATCTCCTTGTAGAGACTTTATAAAGATTGTTATTCCACCTCTCAATGGCATCTTCTAAAACAATATCATATAACCTCATGCTCCTCCAACTCAATTCCCTGTCTATTGTGGGATCGACATACTCTTCCTTGTGCCTCGTGATCTTGTAGATATTTTCAATAATCGACCTTCACACATCCTCATCTACTGACTCATTATAGTTGTTCCCTTCATGAGGATCCAAAGGGATGATCACATGCAGGGTGTCCATTTCAAACGACATCTGTCACTTCTTCATATTCAACACAACAATGTTTTTCAAGGCCAAATCGATACCAAGTAAGGTAGGGTATGGATCAGAATCACTCATGATCTCTATCACTTCAAAATAAACCTTTGTCTTTACTCCTTCTATGTTCACCTCGACTTGCTTGTTGAAATCCCCTTACTTCAATCTTAGGTATCTTGTTATCTAGTGATTTCCGTACTACAAATCAAATTAGCATCTCACAAAACAAAAATACACTATTGGAATATTCAACTCAAATAAATATAGCGGAAGCGATAATGGGAACCAAATCATGCACACATAAACACCAATATTTTTGGGTAGATACCCCTGGAAAAATATCGGAGGAAAACTAATGCTAAGATTATTTTATTATGATTAGAATCAGGGTAACAGGGATACTGGCCCACTGAGAGAAATACAGCTGTAGACAAACCTGACAACGTCTGATCTACTGTATGACCCAGATATGGTACACTTTTCAAGGTGTATGTGCATTTCCTTAATTAATCCTGCGTATACGTTCCTATCTCCATTGATTCCCAGGTAGAAACGCTCAGGGACTGTACGACTCGACCTTTTCCTGTTTCTTCTCTTTGTTGAAACCCACATGCGGTTTCCTCTGTCCCCTCTTCTCCTTGACTTGATCTCTAGATGGAAGCCCTTCTCCACCTATCCAAGATCTCTTTGCATCACAATCCTTCGTGATCCAACTCTCTCTAAGAAAATGTCCTTCTCTACTCTTTGTCAACTCCTGTCAAGTGTCTTCCTCCTTCACCCTAGTCTTGCTTTTATAAGATTGAGTTATGACCTAACCCTAATCTCCATAGTGATTGACAGTCGAAGTTACTTCTCACTTCACTTGAGATCAATGTCTATTATTTAATTGACTATTTTCTAATTAATGAATTTCCTTAAATATAACTGAACTAATTAATAAAAGAAATTTACTTTAATATTTCCTTTAAGTAAAGTAAAGTCAAGGATAGAAGGATTTGAGCGATTTCCACATGTATAGACACATAGATCTATGCAGAAATACCTGTCCGATGATACCATGCATCAACACTCCCTAGCGAGTAATGTATTTCTCGGAGAGCCACTTGGAACCGATTCTCCCTCCAAACCTGGCATAATGTTGCATACATCATCCTGCACACTAACATCCCTCCAACCCTGTTGGTTAGCTACTCCCTTGATATTAGAAGTTACAGAATAGATGATGCTACATATCAATGCCACAAAGTTTGGAAACTTCATCGAAGGTCTTCTCTACCTCAGTGTACTTATATAAGCCTACTTTTTCTGAGGATCCATCAATATCATCTCGCACCATCTCAATCTCTGTTATAGTGTCATTTGACACCACATATGCTCATGACGACTCATTGGCCATAGTTACATCTATTTCTATGCTTGCAGGAGAAAAATCCCCCTTTTCCTCCCTAAACAAATCTTAAAAAATCACATTTTTCTAGATGTACGTGACTCTCCTTAAAACAACCCACGTACATATGCTCCTTTCTAATCAACAACCCGCATACATGTTTAATTGGCTCAAAAAAATAATAAATTGTGATATTTCGGGTGGACTTGACGAGTTCCCGACCTCCTATAGCCTGTTCCTAATTACTCAAACAACAAAAAGGGAGTATAAAAGAGATCTTTGGGATGGAGGAAAGAAAGATGAAAGAGATGCATCCGTATGCTGGAAGTTTCCTTATAGCCTTGCAAGTCCCTATTTCCCTTTATTTCTGAGATTGTCTTTCCCCTCTGAAAACCCTTGTTTTCAGGATTTGTGTTTCCCCTTATCTCGTTAGGAAGAAATCCATTGCTTCCTTGGACCCACTGGAACAAAAAAATTCGGAGGTAGTGCTTGTCATATTAAGGCTTGGGTGGAGGAACTTGGAGCCTTGTTCCGAGATCGTGCCGCAACAGTTACAGGTTGTGTAACCTACTCCTTTGCTTTTATTAATAAAAGAACACTCATTCTCATCCATTTCTCATTGTCAATTCATGACTTTGATGAGATTATTTGTATCTTATTTTGAATCTAACATATAAAGTGAATTGATTATATTTAGTTAGTTAGTAGATAACTACCTATTTGCAATTGCATACTTCGTTGTTTGCATAATTTTCAAAATATCATTGTGAAGGAGTTTTGGAGAAAAATTCCTCAAGTGAGATCGAATTCAAAAGTTGTGTTCCAAGTATGTTCTCTTTTCTTTCTTCTGAAAGTTACTTACTTTTAATTAACTACGTATGTAGAGTAAGAGATAATTCTTTTAGGGAACTGCTCTATTGTGGCCAAGACCCAAAGCCATAGGACTTAGATTTTTGTAACATAATTGGTGACCATACTAGGGATGTTTTCTCTTAGTTTGGGTCAGTTTCAGGGATCTTGTGGTTTATTGTTTTTCTTTTTTTCTTGGCCTATTATCAAACATTTACTACTTTAGAGGTCTTTTCCAGTCTTTGGAAACCTCATGGATTTTCTACAATTTTCTTTTTGGATTTTTGCTGAGTTGTACGCACTTTTCTTGTCTAAAAACCATGTATATATGTGTGCTTTTTCAGTAACAGTCATGTACATACACAATTTTAACCGTACACAGTTGCATACACTTTTGGAAATTTGTTCTTTAGGACGTTTTTTTGGTGTCTAGGGAGTTTTGGGTTTGATGTTCATCGTTTCTTGAACCTTCTCTGGTTGTTTTGGTCTTTGAAAGTCATATCAAGCATCTGTATACTCAAGTTTTTTATTAAAAGGATCTTGATCTTTGATTGGTTGACCTTTTTGTGTATAAGGTTTTTAGGTGGATTTAAAGGTTAGTCTTTGTGTGGCCATGTTTTACTCCTAGTTATTTGTTGTGTTCCCAGTGACCTTGGGCTTTCTTCTTTCTTCCTCTTTGCCTTCTTTTCCTTTATTCATAAAATAAAATAGAAAACTTCAAGGTAGTTGCATTTTATTTTCTTTTAGTAACAAAAAAGAAAAAAAATACTTTTGTTGTTGATTGTTTCTTCTCTTGTTCCCTTGTCTTTTAAGTTTTCAAGAAAAGAACTCAGTTTCTAACACTTAGGTTTGTTATGCTTGTTTTCTCTTGTTTTGAAAAAATAGTTATTTTTTCGGTTTTGAGTATCCTTTTACAAAAATAAAAGAATCTTGTTTGCAAAGTTTCTAGATCTTGCATACAAACAAAAATATATCGTTTTCATTTTGAAAAGTTCGTAAAAAAGAAGTGTATTGCACTTTTTCTTTTGAAAAACAAGTTTTGTTAAGAAAATTGTTTTTAAATCTTTTTCTTCTTGAATCATACAAACATCACGAGTTTCGTTCTCGTTCCCTTGAGTAAAAAATCCAGCTAAAAGTAACACTTAATCTAAAAATCATTAGAATTTTTTTTTTTAGGGTCCACTAACTAGTTTAGGCTAGGGCCTTGGATTAGGTTGGAGAGATAACTCTCCAATGCCATGAAAAGAAAAATTAGGAGTCTGTGATAGGGAATGAAAATACAATTTTCATATAGAGCGTTTCAGGAGCCTCCTCTCACACAGGAGATAGACAGAAGGTCATGCAAGGAAGAATAAAGGAAATAACCCCTCTGAAACTCGACCAAGTGTAGCATATTGAGTGTATTTTGGGGGTTCTTTCCTGAAGTGACACTGACTCATTTGGCATCAGTCCTCTGTGAATTTTGAACCTAGTTGAAGTTTTCCTGAAGTGATATTGACTCATCTGGCATCAGTCCTCTGTGAGTTTCAGACTTAGTTTGGAGTTTTCTTGAAGTGATACAGGCCCTCTCAGCGTCAGTCTTCTAGAAGAATCTTGCTTAGTTTGGGGCTTTCTGAAGTGACATTATCCCTCCTGTTGACAGTCCTCTAGAAGTTTTGACCTAGTTTGATATTTTCTGAAATGACATTGTCCCTTTGTAGATAGTACTTTGGAAGAGCTTCAGACTCAGTTATCATGCCCATACACTCCGTCCTGATTGTCGATTGTACCCCCGAAGGCCGACTGCAAGTTGGTGACTTTAGTTGCCTATCATCAGGTTGACACACGAGGTGACTGCGAGGGGTGTATCACGATACCTGAGACAAAATCTGCATCACACTATCAGTACTTATGGGGGTGTTATTGAAAATCCATGACACTTGAATTGGGAATGGATATCAACTGTAGACCAGAGTAATTGTTTCTCCTAGCTAGTTTTTTTCCTTTGTACATGGTTTGGACGACCAGGCGTCATCTCCCTGGAGTCAGAAGTATTCGCAATAGAAGTATGCTTGATTGATCCCTCTTTAGGTTTTTAGTTCGGTGCTTCATGTTTGTAGTTTAGCCTTTAGTGAGTTTTTTGGAACCTACCTTGGATCTTTGATTCATAGTGGAATACCAGTCATCAGTCCATTCTTGAAGGATTAGAGGCCTTTCGCTAGAAATGGTGGAGCTGTTGTCGCCTCCGCTAAGGAGAAGGATGGACTAGGCCAGTGCTTTTGAGTCTACTGACTCTAGAGAAGATGCTTCGAAGGTTATGCCTTTAGAATAAACCACTTCTACACCAGAGGTAATGCAAATTTCCAATCTCAAAGATGAAGGCTTCATTAGACCTCAAAATTCTTCACTAATTTGACCTAACGATCAAATTCTCATGCAAGTAGAAAATTTTGAGGTTGCAGACACTCAAGTTTTTTGGATCCAATGACGCACAATGGGAGATAAAAATAGCTTTCCTGAAGGTGTGAGTCCACATACTCCTCTTTCAACGATAGGAGTGTTAGAAAAAACAGGACCGCGGAGCAATAAAATAAAACAAATGCAGAAACAAAACACATAAGACACACAATACAAGAGAGACACAAATTTACGTGGTTCATCCAATGTGGGCTACGTCCACCAGAAAAATTTCCAGGTCCTTCCTTTATTATTATCCAACAAATGAAGGGATACAACCTACAACAAAACCCGCTGTAACTTCCTCTTCTTTCTCTCACAGTCTCCTCCTTCAAAATACAATATTCACCATCAACCATAGCCGCAATACATTTCCCTCATAAAAGAGGGTTGCCTTCTAGGGAAAAAAACCCTAACATAATCTCTACCATTAGATCTGCGACCTTATAATGAACGGTCCAGATTTACAATGAAATTACAATATACTTTTATAAGGAAATTTTTGCTTAGGGGGCTTCACCCTCGTTGGGGGCCCAATTGCCCCCAAACCCCCCAGCCGGGGGGATAGCCCCCACGAACCCCGCAGAGGGGGTACCCAACCCCGCAGAGGGGGTACCTCCCCTCTGCACTCCCCCGCGTGGAGGAGTGTACATACTTATGGGGTGTAAATACTTCATGTGGTATAAACATGGCTGAAAGCAAAAGACCTATAAATCAAGAAGATAATCAGGCTCCACAACCAACAATATCCCACTTGGAGACTGATCTCAACAACTCCACCACTGCTGTATATGCTGGACTCTGAACCTTCTTGGACCTGGAAAACTTCTCATCTTCATCTTCATTCTTGAAGACCAATTGAAACTGAGCAACAACTCAGTTTCTCCTTGGTTACTCCCTTTGTTAAAATGTCTGCAGGATTCTGGCTAGTGTGTATCTTTTCCATCTTCAATTGTCCATCTTCCAAGGTGGATCGTATGAAGTGGTACCTCAACTGTATATAATTAGTCTTTGAATGGAAGGATGAGTTATTTGCAAGGTGAATGACACTCTGACTGTCACAGTACAACTTGCTATTCTCCTGCTTCTTTCCTAATTCCTCCATAAACCTTTGTAACCAAATCATCTCTTTACTAGCCTCTGTAGAAGCAACATACTCTGCCTTTGTTGTTGAAAGTGCAACAACCTTTTGCAGTTTCGAAATCCAACTTACTGTTGTTCCACCTATAGTAAAAACATACCCTGTGGTGCTCCTCCTGCTGCCTTTATCACCTGCCATATCTGAATCAACATATCCCTGTAGAAAAGTGTCTGAACCTCCAAAACATAATGCATGTGTAGTAGTACCTCTCAAATACTCGAGAATCCACTTTACTGCCTCCCAATGTTCTTTA
>JASDQU010331264.1:0-11966 GCA_032191745.1 Picea mariana | reverse complement strand
GATTTGGTCATCCGATCTGTTCCACGTGGTGCACTCTTGGTCGTCTGATTTGTGCCATGTGGACCCCTCTTGATCTGGTCATCTGATCCGTGCCACGTGTCCCTCTCCTGGCCCTCAGATCTGGTTGTCTGATCGGTGCCACGTGCGCCCATCTAGACACTCAGATCAGGTCATCTGATCTGCACCACGTGGCTCCATCTCGACCCTCAGATTTGGCCATCTGATCTGTACCACGTGGCCACATCTCAACGCTCAGATATGGTCATGCGATTTGTGCCACATGGATCCATCTTGGCCCTCAGATTTGGTCGTCCGATATGTACCATGTGGCACCATCTTGACGCTCAGATTTGGTCGTCCTATCTATGCCACGTGGCTCCATCTTGGCCCTCAGATTTGGTCGTTCGATTTGTGCCACGTGGCCACATATCAACGCTCAGATCTAACCGTCCAATCTGTGCCATGTGGCTCCATTTCGGCCCTTAGATCTGGTCATCCAATCTATGGCACATGGCACCACCTTGGCAATTCGATCTTTTCCATGTGACCCCATCATGTCCCTCAAATTTGATCGTCGAATCTGTGCCACGTTGCCCCATCTCGACCCTCAGATCTAGCAGTCCGATTCTCGCCACATGGATCACTCCTGTCCGTCAGATCCTCACCGCATGGCGCCATCCTGTCTGTCAGATCTGATTGTCCTATCCTTTCCACATGGCGCACTCTTATGCGTCAAATCTGGTCATGCGATCTAACAGATATGTGATATATGGCTAGTTTATTGTTGCAATTTACCATGCTACATATAAATTTACTGTGTTTGTGTATGCAAATTGTTGTTGATGCAAGCAGTGTGTAAGAAACCGAAAGCCCTATGAATTTTAAGTAATGATCTAAACTAGCATACCCCCGAAGCAGGGGAAAGGGAACGCCGAAAAAAACTAAGTAACATATGTTTTTATGACCATCATAATATTTAGTCAGAGAATAATCAATGAAACACAGATAATATAGAGAAATGAATAGTGTATAAATTTTTCCAAGTATATCATAAAAACAAAAAAAATAGATATCATCTAATTATAATTTGATATGAAAATGCAATAAAATAGATGACAAATTTTATTATCATCGGTAATCACTAATAAATACAAAACCATGTCATTGATGTTGGCTAGAACTAATTTTACGTTAATTATTTGTTAGATAAATTATATATATCTTCTAAAAAAAGGAAGACCTAGATATTTCTCACATTATATTTTAAATATGCAATGAGTTCAAAAACTAAATATGGTTACATTATTGTGAAAATTGTAAACTTGTAAACATGAGAGTTGTCTATTTTGGCATCAATTTAAATTCTCACATGAATTAAAGTATTTTTAGATCTTGGGAAAAATGATACTTCTTTCTCTTAGGAAGAAAACTAAGGTTTTTAAGTCTTGTGACAAAACTTGGTCAAGTTATAGAGGACTTTCAAGTCAAACTTTGCTTTTCATAGAAACGAGATGAATTGATTTGCTAGAAATTCATACTTTCTTCGGAAAACTTCGAATCGGTGGGAACAAGCTTGATGCTCAAGTAATTGAGGGTCTCAAAATATGGCTTTTGTGTTGGCCCAGAGTTTTTGACCATTTGCAAAGTTTACTTCCGAACCAGATGAGAAAATCAACGAGTACCTTTATAAGTTTTTACACCCAAACATGAAAATATTTATTATTCTACTTAGTGATTTTTGTTGAGTCCAATTTCAACTCTTACTTGTTCAATTTTGTAACTATAGTTTCTACCTATTTCCATTCACTCTAAAAAAATCTATATATTTTTTACACAAAGGTGTATGGAAAAAAAATATAGATTTATAGTAGAGAAAGCACAAGGTGTATGAAAATAATCTTTGTAGTAGGGGAAAATGTCTCGAAATAAGCAATACCTTGGACCTAAGAGAAACACTTCATTATCAATCATGTCTTATGCTTCTCAACACATCTATTAGTTAAAAACTTAGTTTTATATATCTATTTGCATCCCACAAGATTATTCCTTTAAGGGAAGAGGAACTAAATCCCATGTGTTGTTCTTCACAAGTCTTGTCATTAAATCCCCTCGAACTTGTTGTCCATGGGTCTCCTCGTAAGATTGAAGATCAAAAGTCTCCATAACCTTTTGCATAGGAGATGAATCCATTTACAATCTTTCTATGGATTTTTAGATGCCTTACAAATATTATATTTGGCAGTTTCAAATGTATTTAAACAAGGAAAATGTTGGAAACACCATTTATAGGAGAATTATCAAAAGAATAAAGGAGGAGGAGAACACATTTTTTCTTTAATTTGAACACCCTACAAAGTAAGACATCTTTAGATATGTAATCATATAGCTTGAAATCTTTAACCTCTTCTCTATAACCTAGAAATATACACTTATGAATTTTGGGATCCAAGTTCATCCTCTTTTACTCTAGAATGTGGGCCTTAGCATCACATCCAAATACCTTAGAACGAGCAAGCCACTGAAGATTTGTGACCCCTCCCTAGCTATAAAGAAGTCATCTCTCAAGTCTCTAGTGAGTATCATGTTAAAAACATAACAATCACAACACAAACCTTCATCCTAAAATGCAAAGTCCAAATCCATAACATGCAACATTCTCGTGGCCATCTCCACAAGAACAATATTTTTCCTTTCAACAACTCTATACTATTGTAAATAACAAGTAAATGTATGCTAGAAAGTAATACCAGATGACGACTCCTCCTCCTCAAGGTTTTCTTTATAACACTACCCAAACAGTAAGTAACTTTGAGATCTAAAGACACCAAGTTTTAAACCTTACTTAACTTCTCTGCAACGACATCAATGATTTGTTGAGTTGTTTTGCGGGTTGGGTCGTTCCAATAGGAAATCTAAAAAAAAATTTTACCTCCATTGGCGCAGGTTCAACCTTAGCCCAAGCTTAGCGCATGCACCATTACCTGGAAAATTCATCTCAATATGATGGGATTTCCAAAGAAACTCGTTCCTAAAGGATGTAGGATTATCCTCCTCTTTGCATATCCATCGGTTATTACTGAAACTTTTCGTCAGTTTCATAAAACCCCTTTAAGCAATTAGTTCACTCTAGAAGCCGTGTTCTGCAGATATCTAACTGCTGAAAAATTAGAAGCGGAGAATAAGGTGCTCCGATCTTTCTTTTTCCCACGGTGAGCCGTTAGTTTTAGCTTAAGTTGAATTTACTTTAATTAAAAATATAACGCCAGTGAAATTTAATTCTTGGACTTATCTTCGGATTTTTTCGGAAAAACGTTGAAACAGCTTGAATCCGGAATAATAACAAAGTTAAGGATTGGATATCGCATCAACACAATTTATATATTAACACATCTATATATAGGTATAACTCTCCTCTCTCCTTTTCGTATGAATTGCATTATCTTCAGTTCATATAACAATACATTTATCATAGCTGACAACTATTATCGTTGTCAAAGTTTGATATAAAATCATATATTTTTGTATATATGATAAATCCCTGTAAACTAATAAATTAGTAGTTAGTTGTTGGGTTAGCATAATAGGAAGAGATTTAGTGCAGAATCAGTTAGATACGTAGTGACCAGGATACGCTCAATAAAATTTCATAATATAGAAACCTATGCATTTTGGAAGGGATTATTATTAACATAGAATTAGTGTTATTGTGTAATTTGTTCATATTTGACAACAATGTGCAAGTTGGAAATCCTATGCAGTTGAAATAAATCAGAAGAACCAGACTCCTCCTCCTCCTCAAGGTTTTCTTTTCTATCTCGAATACACCATCTTCCTCAGTGATTTTAACAATTTCTTGGGATCCACGTATGTGATATCATAGAAACGTTGAGATATGGTAGAATGGCAACGAATGGCTGTTTTGATTTTGAAAAAGTTATTTGATTGGTATAACTTATAAGATAATTTGCACAGATCTCAACCTCCCACCACCCATGCAACTTGGCTAAATTTTCAAGGAACAACACCAAATGTTTCAATACTTCTAGTAGAGAAGTACACCTGGCAACTGGACAAAATACAAAAATGGAAATAAAAATGCAGTCTGCAGGCAACAAATCTCTTGGAGAATCGATATCTCTATAGAGACTACACTTTTTTTTTTCTCTTTATCTCTCCTCCAATGTCAAGCTCATGTTCCAACTCCATGAATTGCCATTTTTCATTGTTCCAACTCCATGAATTGCCATTTTTCATGGTTGATGGATTCCCGGTATTCTCTTCAGAGAACTGTGTCAATCAGTGATATATCCAGGCCGAGAAGAGCACTGCCAATCAGTGATATATCCAGGCTGAGATGGTGGAGGATGAGTATCTATAACAATCAATCAATGATATATCCAGGCCGAGATGGTGGAGGATGAATTTCTATAACACCTGATAGCATGGAAACCAATTGAGACATGGAAGGTCGTTGTGAGGGAGATGCGTGTGTACACAAAAGAGCCACGTGAATAACCCTCAACACTTTTTCTTAAGAGTAGCTCAAAAGCATGTCGGCGTCCACCAAATCTAGTAGTTTGTTTTCCTCATACAAATGCCAAGTCTATAGTTCAATGAAGATGACATATATTAGACATAGCGTTTGAGGGAAATATTGCAGAGACGATTCTTCCCAACATCTGCAGTGCCTTTTGTTCATGGTCAAATAATTTCAAAGATTTATTTGATAAAATAAGTACAAGCAAATCATTTATGTTTGATAGACCATCTCATCTGACAAACTCCTATCTTCATGTCATTTCTTGCTAACAACTTCGAAAGAAACTACTCTAAAGCTGAAAATGTCCACTTTCTCCGAAAGGAGACCATGCAAAGCATACTCTGGAGCTAGGTACCTATTGAAAATTACAAATTTGATTTCTTGTTATGCATACGTCAGCTTGATATTGGTGTTAATGTAAGTTAAATGTCCTCCATTTTCATTAGATGACTCAAAAATTGACTGGAAATTTATAAATCATCTTGTAAAAATTGTGGAGCATATTGAGCTATGTTAGCAACATCTTATTCCTTTCTCATTCTATTTAAAGTACCACATTAACTATGACCAGAAAAAGAGCTTAAAATCTGATGATGACTAAACATTTTTCGTTTAGAGCGTGAGAAAATTTCTGCAAGCTTCACAGACTTCTTTGCAAGGACCTTCTTGACTCCCTCTACCAGCTTGAAAGAGGCCTTCACCTTAATAATCTTGCCGACCAAAATGAGTTTCTTGATCTGCACAACGAGCATCTTCTTGTAGTTAGGGGCAGAACCGCCTTGTGCTTCTCCTCCATGTATTTATCCTCCTCCATGTATTTAGCGATGGTACTGGGACTTGAACCTCCCTTCTCCTTCATGGCAGAGATCGCCCCTTCTCTTTCAATCCTTCACAAACAGTAATCGAGAAAATCATAAAACAACTCAAATGCAAGGGGCCATACTCCTTATAGGCTTGTAGATCCAAGAGGAACGATAAGGCGGTGGAGCAGCAGGGCGGTGGAGGCGATAAGATCGAACACGTCTGGCATTTGCTGATACGTGAACCTCCCCCTAGAGAACGCCTTCGGTGTAGGAATATCTGTTAAAGGTAGGCGTAAAAATCTATGTGAAAGGTCAAACATCCATCAACATTTAAGGATCCAAATTTGAATTTGATTCTTCCTGGATCTGTCTATGGCTGCAGCTCAGAAGTTGGAATGGATGGAAGGTTTCAAAACGAAATATGGCCCTATAGGGCATGAAATTAATGTTTATACAAGGATTGGTGTGTGCCCTTTTAGATCTTGTTGAATTCAGGAATGTGCGCGATCAGAACAATCCATATATCCTTAAGAAGTGAAGCTTCTATTAATTTGTGTTATTAATATCTAGGTTGTTTTGCATTATTAATAACCAATTTATTCTTATGTTTTTATAAAAATTCAAAAATGTTTTTTATAAAAATTCAAAAATGTTTGAAAGAGTATATTTATATTTTTTCTAATAAAAATATATAGTTTTTTGTTTGAATATTATATACTTCGTATGTTTTTTTAAAATTTTTTGTTTGAATATTATATACTTCATGTTTTTTTTAAAATAATTTAAAATGAAACATTGTTTATTATAGAATAAAATTATATCTATACAAAAATATTACATGGATGATCTATGGAACTGCTTAAACTGAATATTGTATTATAGAACATTTCTTCTTTATTTCAAAATTTGTATTCTTTACTAAGAGACATTAAAACTACTAGTTTTTATTAATTTTTTGTATTTAATATTTTTATCATTTTATGTTTTTATTAATTTTTTTTATTTAATATTTTTATCATTTTATTTTTTTATTAATTTTTTGTATTTAATATTTTTATCATTTTATGTTTTTATTAATTTTTTTTATTTAATATTTTTATCATTTTATTTTTTTATTTAAATTTTTGTCATTAAGTATTATATTATTTTGGATGTTTCAAAGTTCTTTGATAAACTTAACATTTATTAAAGTTTTTTTTTAACCCTTTTTTTTAGTTAAAAATAAATTGAGAAGAGATCTATAAATTTTTATTAATGACGATGTTGATGTTTATCTTCCTATGAGATTGAAAAAGTTTATAGACACCTTAAAAAAATAAAAGTAAAGACAAAATTTATAAACACCTAAACAAATAAAAGTAAATATTATTCATAGTATCATTTCTATATTTGCACATAGTAAAATGAAAGTATCAAAAACCATCAAGTAATTAAATTATGAGAATCAAACTAAATATTGTTTTAAACATAGTAAAATGAAAGTATCAAGATCTTCCTGAAGAATAATTAAATTATGAAACTCTCAAAAAATCTTTTTTATATTATTAAATATGTAGTAAAATGCATCAAAATCCTAAAAAATAATTAAATTATGAACTCAATAAAATTTTGTTTTATATTATTAAAGAGAAGGTGTTTTCTAGTTGCTCTCATAACCAATTTCACTATGTAGATCATAAGCATTAGTGTTTTCAAGTTGTTGCAACAACCAATTTTACTATGGAGATTATAAGCATTAATGATCTCAATCTTAGCCATATTCATTTTGTTTTTTTAGTTCATATAATATTCCAAAAATAGTTTTTTATAGATCATATTAAGATTGATAAAATATTTTTAATATTTCAACGTATGTTTATTAGTTAATTTTAATGGCATTCTTGATATTAAATTTAAACTTCATTTATATAAAATATTTGGTATCACAAATTTTATGGTTAATTAGTATTATTGCTTTTATTTAAAGTTAAATGTGAAATTTAAATTTTGATCTTATTAAAGTTTTGCATCAAATCTATGGAAGTCTTTTAATAACTTTATGATTTTATTTCAAAAATATCACATTTCACGAATATCAAAGTTTTGAATTTTGATGACTTTATGATTCTTTTTCAAAGATATCACACTTCACCAAATTTGGTTTTGTATACATAAGTTTTTATGGCCTCATCAATATAATGTACTATTTTTTTAATATCACCTAAATATGTACTAATTTACCTAAATTAACTTAAAAAAACACTAAATACACCAAAACGAGACACATAATGATGATAAATTAAAAAAATAAAATAAAATAAATAAGAAAATAACTTCAAATATAACAAAACTAAATGTATAAAATTATTGTTTTTATTTGAGTATAAAATGAGTATGATTACTTTTTATATATACTATTTATAATTTAAAATATAAGTATGGATCCAATTTTAGCTATATACTATATTAGGTTAGATAGACAATAAAAACTCTAGGAAGGGGAGAAATATATGTAAAGTAAACTCAAGTACTCCATAGTATTTTGGTTAAGATTTGAGAAATATAGATGAGGTAAAATTGGGATAGCATATTTGAATGAGAAAATTTAACAACAAAATCAAATTATTTTTGTTAATAATATCATTGCATACAAACAATCTTGAAAAAGTTTCACACACACACATATCATAACTTATTACTCAAATAGACCTTATTCTACAAGACAATTTTGAAAGAGTTTTACACTATTGATACAATAGTGCCCACTCAAAATAACACCAAAATTTAACTATATCAAATATATTACTTGTATTAGTGAAAAATTAATATAATTACGTTTTATATTCTAAGTGTGGTGTACTCAAGTGGGCCTTCTTCCAAGAATATGTACAATTTATAATTTATATATTATGTAAGGTACACCTAAAAAACAATAGGTCAAGAAAAATCCATGTACATATGGCTTGGGTAACCCCTAGGATTCTAATTTTTAATTTGTAAAATTCGGAAGAGATGGATTGGGTACATCCTAGTATTCTAGTTTTTAGTTTATAAAATTCAGAAGAGATAAAATTGGAATAAGGCCATAAGAGAAAAAAACAAGTCTTGTTAGTGATGACAGGTGAAAAAAAAAATTCAACAAGAAATTTACAAGTCCTCACTTGAACCTTGGAACCTTTAATCTTAACAACCTACATTTTAGAAAGGCAAAACCATGCTTAAGGTTTGGAGAAAAAGGTTTGATAACACTGCACACAAATGGATCAAAGGTAAAATATCAACATCAAAATTTAGGTCTAACATGTGGTGGTTTTTTTGATATACATGTATAGAAAAACCAAGCTCGTCTAATAATATTTTATAAAAAATATAGGTAACGCTCATAACTAAAATTTGAAATAGAGAAAAATAAACTCTACATGTAAAAAATGAAGCAAAGGATAAGATCAAAAGGGAGATTGGAGGACCCAAAGCTACAAGAGTGTAACCATCATCTCCACTCCCTAAAATGCATCATAAAAAAACTTGAAATATCTAACCAATTTCCTATATTGTGTTATATACAACTTTTTCCCTTGGATGAGATCATATGAATGCTCAATGTAATCATGATTCTATCCACTCCAGTAATCAAGTTTTACTTGGCATTAAATGTCTACATATTCAAGTCAGTGTGTTTGAATAGACACAATCTATAATGGTTATGTAGTTTGGTGGTGTTAAAATAGGGCTTGTGCATAAGGTTGTCCAATTTACAAGGCAACATTTGACTAAATATTTCCTCATATATATAAAACCATTATGATATCTTATTTTGTATGTACTTCTTTACTAAATAAGTAAACCTATAGACATTTTACTCAATACTTAAACCATTTTGTTTTAAAAAAGTTATATCCCATCCAACGAACATAATTCTCATTGCACATATTTCACACACACACACACACACATCCATATCTCTATACAATTTTGAAGATTGGAGAGAATCTTGAATGAAGGACCAAGAAGATCAACCATGTAAGCACAATGCTCCAGCCTAGGTGCGAGAGAAAAGTCTTTACTTACGAAATTTATCTACCATGTTAGCAGAACCTTATAGTGAGGTATGACACACTTCACTCATTGCCTATAGAGCTCATTTCAATGTAGAGTTGGCAGAACACGTGCCAAAAAATCTTCTTGAGCTAGACTTTGAAAATGTTGGAATTAATGTGTTACTTGCAAACATCTATGTTGTCATTGGAAGGTGGGAGAATGTAAGAAAGGTAAGAGAAGTGCTAAAAGACAATGGGGTTGAAAAGGAATATAGGACACACTTGGATTGAGATAAAATAATAGGGTTCATGCATTCATAAACATTGAACATGCCCATAAATAGAGAAAATATACTTTATGTTGGATATTCTTGTTGGACAAATGGATGATGTAATGTATAAAAATAGACCCCGGATTTTTCATCATTGAGTGGATAAGGGGGAGAAGGAAAACATCGTTTGCAACCAAAATTTAAAGCTAAACATTTAAAATTTGGGTTTTTTAATACCCACAAATTTTTCTCAGACTATCATATCGATATGCAGTGGTAATGTTATGCAGGATTTTTGAGGAACCCGATGCCCACAAATTCAAGATGTCATGGGTACCTCTCTTGTATTATATCACAGTCACTCATTTTGAATTCAACTGGGCTGATATATTATACTCTACCTTAGAGGAAGCACTTGCAACAACAAAGCACAAAACTCCAGGGGAGTTTCCAATATTCCACATGTCATCCTACCTCCTCAAGATGATGTGTGTAGTCCACGCTTATCTTCAGATGGGATGAGCATGGAAACCTAGTGACCCCCCAATTC
Organism: Picea mariana; assembly: GCA_032191745.1. NCBI lineage: Eukaryota > Viridiplantae > Streptophyta > Pinopsida > Pinales > Pinaceae > Picea > Picea mariana. Next base: position 1,785 of record JASDQU010331264.1, on the reverse strand, counting down.
ACATCTATTGCAATGTGTTAAGGGAGCACAAATATTTCTTTGAATATTATAAGATCTATGACAATTTATTAATCCACATCTATCATCTGATATTTTGTTTGTTGGCTCCTTGCATGATGGATAAGACTTAGGAAATAGTAAAGAGGATATGTGATTGATACCTCCTTGAATATGGTACATACACTAGGATATATAGTTCTACTAAAGCTCCCCACCTACTCCCAAAGTTTGTCCTAGACATATTAGTGTTGCAAGATATCACATATCAGACGATGATATGCGGGGTAAGAGAAACATTAAACAAGGATAAGAAATATATCTGGAATCCTCTCCCACTTTGGGTTGGGTCATACTTGTTCAAATATGTCAAGGAAGCACATGAATAAGTAAATATCATGGCATATTTACACTTCAGCAAAGAGAGATTGCGTAGGAACGATCCTATGAAAGTCATCAACACCCACTATAGTAAATGAAAATATAGGTGGGATTACACAACTGACGCCTGGGAAGGAGAAGAGATTCACTATCGACTCAAAACCTATAATGATGTAACTTTCAGAATGAGAGGCAACCCACTAGGCAGGGTAGAAGACAAGCAAAGAGTTAGAGAGGCTCAAAAGAAAATCCAAGAAGAAGAAGCAATCAAGGCAACAACACCAATAAACAAATCAAAAGCAACAACAATAGAAACATTAGTAACAACAACAACAAAAACAAAAACCGAGGCAACAACAACAGAAGAAGAGAAGAGAAGAAAAGTTGTAGAAGTTGTTGAAACAGTTGAAATATTGTAACTGCAAAGAATATTCTAATTATAATTGAGTTATTATTGTATAGATTGAATCCCCTTTTGTGGATTGATCATGTCGGGTCTTGTATAAGACCAAATCCCCTCTTGTGGATTGGTCAAACCATATTCGTATGGTGGTATTTGAGAAATCGACCCCTAGGTTTTATTAAAGTGGTTTTAACCACTATTGGAAGAATTTAGCCCTACTTGGTGAAGAGACATAACCCTAGCGCCCCATCAGCTAGTATAAATAAGTGAGGATGGTGACTCCTTCATCCACTCACTCAGTCACTCATCTAGTGCGCAAGTTTTTAAGGAAGAGAGGCACATGCTCAGTCTTGGGTTATTATTGGTGGTTTGGTCTTTAGTCTTGGCATTGTATTGGCATTCTATTATTGAGGAATTTTTTGCTAGGTTTTCTCCCCCATGAGCGTTTCCCAGGATAAAATGTTGTGTACCTTGTGATTGTGTTTCTTTTAGTGATCCTACTTATGTTATTATTGTCTAGTAAATTGAAAAGAAATTAATAGCAACTCTAAATTTAACATGGTATCAGAGCTAAACTGAATAGAGCACCTTTCACTGGGTAACCACAAATGTCATTGTTGTCGTACAAGAAAATTAGGGATTTTTTTTGGAAATGAATTTTTTCCTAAAAACCATCTAGAAAAGTGTGCCCTACCGTAGTGCATCATTTGGAATCTAGATCACACCTTTTCAGTGGCCACAACCTCAAAAAAGTGAAACCCTAGTTTTTACCAGTACCAGAAAACCAGGAAACCAAAACCAATACCAGAAGTACAGTCCATATTTGCGTAGGTCCAGTTTCAAGGGGTAAAATTTGGATTTTTTTGAAAACATACAGCTCTAGCATACTCGCCCCAGCCCAACACATATCCTGGTAAGTTTAGATTCACTTTCTGAGGACTTTCATTTTTTGGTCATTTTCCCATCTCCAGGTCAAGTGCAACAACCTTCTCGTTACGACAACA
>JASDQU010331257.1:0-12972 GCA_032191745.1 Picea mariana | reverse complement strand
TACAGTTTTCAAGCATGTGGGACAAGTTGCCTATCAGCTATCTCTGCCCAGTCAGTCAAAGCTACATCCTGTTTTTCATGTTTCATGCTTAAAGAAGGTGATTGGAACTAGGTGCCAAATTCAAACCAACCTTCCCAAGTTAGCTGAAGAAGGATCCATTTGGCTACAGCCAGAAGCAGTTTTGGACCAGCGTGAGTGTCCCCTGCATCATAGAACCATCAAGGAAGTGCTAGTCCAGTGGAAAGATACAACTCCAGGAGATGCCACTTGGGAACCAACTACCATTCTGCAGTAGTTTCCACATCTCAAGCCTTGAGGACAAGACTGTTTTTAAGGGGACAGACATGTTAGGGTCCTAACCCGCACATAGGTAGATCAATATATTTGGATGTAATAAAGGTCAATATTAATAATGCCTTTCAATAAAATAGAATAAGGCGGATGTAAGAAGACCTAATAGAATATTTCACTTCTAGAAGGATCTTCCTCTAGATGCTTCTCTTGATAGACATATTTAGTATAAATAAGGGTCGAGGGTATGAAAACCCTAGCTTGGAGATTATTGTAACAGAGCGATGCTCAACTAGAGGTTTCCCCCTCGAAGAGGCCCATGAACATTGCTTTATGGATCAAAGTGTTATTTATGTTGTTATTCTTATATCATTTATGTGTTATTGTGGAGATTATGCTAGTTATATTACTGTTATTCTTCCATTTCTAGCATTTTATTTCGGTTCTGCATACTTTTTATGTATGGTATATTACAAAGAAGCTCTTTAATTCCTTTATGGAATATCCAAGAATGCTTCAGGTGGATATTAGTGGCCACTCACCTATTCCACTGGGATCCACACCATTGTTTCTTTCGATTTTTCAATTTCCTTAATTGTAGCACATTTTACTATTTTTAGCAGTTTTTCGGGTCTTGAATTTCCGGAGCCATTTTGAGACCCTAAACGACGTTTCTTGGGCATGAATTCTTTGGAAAATATAAATCTATTTTGGACTCAATATTCACTATTAGTAGTGTAGTGCTCGGATAGATATTTCTAACGATGTATTATGTGCATCAAACGGAGATAGTATTCCAAAGTTACGACCCCGGGAAATTGATGTACCGATTTACCTCAACGGGGCCCCTATTCTGGCATTTCATCTCCTAGGGTTAGGTTTTTGGATGTTTATGGATTTCCATTGTTTCTCAATAATATATACACCTTTCAGTCTCAATGTAACACAGACTTCATAGGCCAGTAGCCCCCACATCTCTTCTCATAGATAAGCTACCAGCGGCCGAGCTATTTTATTTCCATTCTGTCTATAAGCATATTTCAAACATTTGTTGTTAATGAAATAAAGTTTTACTTCTGTTGCATATCTGCATTTATGTGTATTTTTGTATTTCATTGTGTTCCTGCATAAATCTAGATCAGTGGTATCAGAGCAGTCTGCTCTTTCTCGATCGTTCTTTGCATGTCCCCAATGAGATCGAGGTATAAGGAGTTAGGCCTCAATATGGTTGAAATATTGCAAGATCAGCCTCGCAAACCTCGACGGCTGCCCATGGTGAAGGAAAAGAAAGATGAGGGAGTAGGAGATCCTATCAAATTATTTCTCAAGGAGGCCCTCGAGAAACAAAGGAATGCAATGATTGAAAACTTTTCCCAGATCCTTCAACGGCTGCCCACTAACAGCGCATCTACATCCAGCAACCATTCTGTAGGCGCCACTCCTTTTAAGGTACAAGTAAACTTTGACATTCCCATATTTGAGGGCCAAATAGATGCAGATGGCATTGATAGATAGTTGAATCTGCTAGAAGGATATTTCTCGGTTCATGACTTTTTCGACCGAGAAAGGATTATATTTGCACTCCTTAAAGTCTCCCCCCATGTCAAGGACTGGTGGGAAACCTACTGGGAGAAACAGAGAAATGGGGAACCCTCTCTGTTCTCAGTCGTACCCACTTGGAATTCTTTCTAAGATACCATCAAGGAACAATATTATCCCATGGTGAGCTATGAGGACAAATACATACAATGGACTACGGTGCGGCAGCAAAGAGACCAAGATGTGCATGAGTTGATGAATCTATTCCATACCCTATGCACAAAGTTGGGTATCAAAGATTCAGAGAAACATTTGGTGTTAAAGTACCAGAGTTGTCATCATAGATACATTTAGGAGGAAATGGAGTTCCTCAACATATCCTCACTTGGTGCGGCATACCAGTATGCTGCCAAGATTGAGCAGAAGTTCAAACAAAAGAAGCGATACTTTGGGTCTGTGAATCAGAAGCAAGGGAAAGGTACCCCCAAACCGCCGAACAAAGGACCAAGCCAAGGAAGGGTGGCCCAGAACAACCCACCAAATACACAAGGAAATAACAACATCACGAAGCCAAAAAAGGACACGGGGAAGTGGTGTGAGTTCCTTAAGAGCTCCACTCACAATACAAGTGAGTGTCAGGCCAAGCAGTCACTGGTAGCCGAGTTGAAGGCTTATGAATCGGATGCAGGATCAGACTCTGAATCATAACCCAACAAGGGGAATGACAGGGGGAAGAAGATTATCGATGTAGAGCCCAATGCCACAGTTGCCACCATGAAGATCCAGAAGAAGGAACCAGAAGATCCAGAGGAGGTGGAGCGCCTCTTCCATTCCCAGATGTGGGTAAAGGGTTCCCCGTTGTAGTTCATTGTCGACAGCAGGAGCCAGAAGAACCTCATCTCAGTAGAGGTCATGAAACAACTGGGCTTGCCGACCACATCACACCCACAACCATACACCATCGAGTGGCTGCACCAAGGACATGACCTTCGCATAAGCCAGCAATGTCGTCTTCCCTACAGCATCAAGCCCTTCACGAATGAGGTATTATGTGACATTGCTCCTCTTTATGTTTCTTATGTATTATTAGGCCAACCATACTTGTGGAAGTGACATGTTGTGTATGAGTCCAGGCCTCGTGCTGTTATTATTACTTTGGGAAATAAGTTGTACAAGATACCGAAAATAGCATCGCCTACAACCATCTCTTTGGTTACTGCAAAATAATGCAGTAAGCGCATTGCCAAAACCAAGAAAATTGTTTTCCTAATGATCCACCCTTAGGAAAAGAAGAAGACGGTGGCCACAACCTCTAGACATGGCCCCTCTGCATGACAGCAATAGATGGATAAGGTCATGGAGGAGTATGAGGACATCTTCACCTCCCCCGCAGGGGTGCCTCTACACTGTCAGGTCAAGCACCCATCGATATGACCCCAGGTGTGTCTTTGCCCAATGGACTGATCTATCGACGCTCTGTAATGGAGAATGACAAAATCAAGAGGTAGATTCAGGAGTTGTTGTAGAAAGGTCACATCTGGCTGAATTCATCACCCTGTGGGAGCCTGATCATGCTAGTGCAGAAGAAGGATGGGACTTGGAGAATCTACATTGACTATCGGGCACTGAACAAGATCACTATCCGGAATAGGTACCCGATCCCACGGATTGATGACCTTCTGGACCAACTCAAGGGGGTGAAATATTTCTGAAATATCGACTTGAAGTCTGGGTATCACCAAGTACCAATCGAACCCTCTGATGTGTGGAATACTACCTTCAAATCGAAGGAGGGCCTTTTCGAATGGTTGGTCATGCCTTTCGGGTTGACAAATGCCCTTGCAACCTTCATGAGACTAATGGACAACATATTGTGATCATTTACCAACTCATTTGTAGTGGTGTACTTGGATGACATTCTGATCTTTAGCCAGACTTGGGAAGAGCACCTCCACCACATCTGACAAGTCCTATAAACACTGCGGAAACACAATTTGTGTGCTAATTTGGAAAAGTGCACTTTTGCATGACCCAGGTACAATATCTAGGATACATTATTGATGAGAAGGGGGTGCATGTGGATCCAACCAAGATCCAAGTCATTCAGGATTGGCCAGCCCCAACCAGCCTAACAGAGCTCCGCATCTTTTTGGGTCTTGCCAATTTATACTGCAGGTTTGTGTTGGGATTCCCTCATATTACTTGGCCCTTGAGTCAAGTCTCCAAGGGAGGAGTGAAAGAGAAGTTCTTTTGGTTTGAATCTCAACAGAAGTCATTCGATGATTTGAAGCATCGTATCTACTCTGCACAAGTGCTCACATTACCATACTTGCAACAACCATTTGAGATAAAGACAGATGCCTCTGACTATGCTATTGGGGTAGTCCTTACTCAACGAGGGCATCCAGTGGCATATCATAGTGAGACACTTTATGACATAGTCCAGAAGTATCCCACTTATAACAAGGATATGTATTCCATTGTGCAGGCTTGCCGACAATGGAAGCATTACATTTTGGGAAAGGAAACGGTCATCCACACAGACCATCGACCCTTGCAGTTCATACAGACACAAGGGAATTTGTAGAACGATCGTCATCAGAAGTGGTCCACATACCTGCAACAATTTCATTTGAACATTAAGTACAAGAAAGGAAGCACCAATAATGTTTCATATTGCCTCAGTCGACCCCCTATCATGGCACTAACCACGGTGCTCAACTCTTGTGGGCACGAGACTTTCGATTGGCCGCTTCTCTACAAAAGTGATCCAGAATTCATCCACACATACAATACGCTCTTGGAGGGTAAGAAAGTTCATAATTTTCACCTCCATGATGCCCTGCTATGTCACCTAGGACATCTTTGTGTTTCTTCAAGTGAGCGTGGCAAGATTATTTGGGAGGTGCACTACAGTCAAGTCGTTGGGAATTTCAGGGTCGAGAAAACCGTGGCAGTACTACAAAAGTATTTCTATTGGCCGAAACTTTGACAGGATGTTGGGAAGTACATCAAGTCATGCACTGCTTGCACCATTTCCAAACTGACCATCAAGAATGAAGGCCTCGATACTCCGTTTCCCACCCCTAGTCGACCTTGGGAATCCATCTCCATGGATTGCATGTCGGGCCTTCCTTCTACTAAGCATGGAAGACTGTGTTTTTTTGGTCGTCGATAGATTCTCGAAGATGTCCATTATGATGGTGTTACACATTATTTTGGTCACTCTGGTGGTGTCTCTACAGTTATGTGTTCAGGCTCTCATAAGGACCTTTTACATGAGAAAAGTGGTTGTTGTATTCTTCCATAAAACATATTTTTAAGAGGAGTTTGCAGGTTGACTATGTTGTAGGGTGCGAGAATGTTGATTCTCTCAGGCAAACTTATACCTAGCCTGCGAGTTGTTTGCAGTCTAATCTATAGGTAGGGGGAGAACCTGTTTTAAAGCTTAAAAGGAAGATGGAGTTACGAAGGTTCTAGAAGAAGATATTATAGAAAATGAGTTGGCATTCGCATGGTTGGCATCCTACTGACTTCTCAGATTTAGTGGGATCATCCTCATCCCTTTAACCATCTCTCCTTCTCCTATATAATGAAGGGTTTCTCAAGAAAGAGGTTAAGCAAGGTTGAATAGAGAATTGATGAAAGAATTGTGTGAGGAACCCTGTTTGAATTAAACCTTGAAGACCCCATTTGTCTATCAAGACATACCGGACCTTCTTCATGCAAATGTAGAGCAAGTGTGTGTGTTGGAACCAAGGACCACTGAAAGGAAGCTTGTGACATCAAGGCGATCTGGTTGTATCTTCTACTTTCATTTAATATGATACTGTGGCATGTTCCTTTCCCATAAAATTACTCTTATTTTATTGCATAACTCCTTGATCATATGCATAGTTTGACATTGAATATACTTTGCCATCTTCACTTTGGTTGGTTTGTGTTGTCTTGGACCTGAGCTCACAAGATCACCAGAGCGAAGTAGGAACAACAGAGACCTAACGAAGTGATATAAAGGTATGTCACTCATTCCTTCCTGATAGTAGATTCGATGATTGCAACTTAGAAGGAGTCATGTCATGTCCTATTTTGTTCTAGATCTAGGTGGATCTAGGGAGATCTTTTAGTGTCTTCATATACCGATTTATCCTATAACAAAATTGGTGACTCCGCTAGGGATACAACTCATTTTTGTGGTTTTTTGTTGGCCATTTTCTCTTGGTCTACTTTTTTCATTGCCAACCAGTCTCTGAGTCTGTAGGAAACCCTTATAGACTCTCTGGACCTAGAAGTTCACTCAAAAATTTTGTCCCTTTTCCAAATTTTCATAATTTACAAACCTTCTCGCACTGTACCTCTCTGTAGCCTGTGAGAACCTTTCATTTTCGCACCCCACTGTTCAGTCCAGTGCGACATTCTCGCACCCTGCCAGTGTCTAGACTACGAGAATGCCTCATTCTCGCACCGTAATCCACTACTAGGCTGCAAACCCATTTGTAAAAGTTTTGGATCATGCCTTCTTTTCTTCTTGATGCCCAGATTGGTTTTTTCACCTAGGAAGAACTTCTTTTGCCAGTGTTTGACTGTTTCTTGACATCAAATCTTGCGGTTGATTAGTTTTCGGGGATAGAAAACTCTTCTTCATCATTTTTTCCCAATTTTTACTTTTTGGCATTTTACCAACGAGGGTATAATCTCAGAGTCTGAGATATGAGTTCTTGTTTGGTAATAAGTCTTTGATCGGATTAAAATTTGGGATTATTATTTTCATAGGTTGCTTACTACTTGGAAAAGTTCTTTGTTCATACACATTTGAAGAGACCTTTTCTTGTCGATTTTTATTTTTATCTACATTAAAAGATTTGATTTGGGCGTTTATTGAGTATTTTATTTTCACTGGTTGCTTACCTTTTCTTAGTTCCATCCCCACTTTTGGTTTCTAAAACCAAAAAAAAAAAAAAGTCTTTTTCTTTTAAGCAATCATTTCGAAAATATTGGCGTTAAAACATTGAAAGAAAATGAATAGTGAATTTACATCGTCCATGATTGTTTGGTACTACATTTGAAAAGAGAATTGTACATCATAGCTAGCATTGTTCCAGAAAACTTATTTTTCCCTACTGTAGATAGAATTCATCGAACGAAAAGTTTGTATCATTCATCTCTATTTACGCATTGTTGGGTCTAAGTCTTACACAACACCAGTTTCATTCCCATCTCCCTCTTGAGTAACCAAAGCCTTTAATAATACTATGAAATTTTAAAATACAACTAGTAATGTTCTCTAGGGCTCTTTTACACCAACATTAGCTAGGCTAGAGCGTTGGAATAGGTAGTGAGACACACTCTCCAAAGCATAAAACACACAATAGTATCTTGTGATAGAGAGTGTCAAATTCCGTTTGCAGCATTTTGTCCCAGGAAGCCCTTCTTACACAAGGGTCAAACCTAAAGTCGCATTGAGATTGACAGAGTTACTCACCCTGCTTTGTTGATCTCGGTGTAGAGATTGCACATATTACGGGTGTCGCTTGAAGGTTTACCCACAATAATGAGTGGAAGCCTCTCAAGTTGATTTCGGGATAGATACCCTGCCCTTGCGTGTGGATCGGACTGTCAACTGTTTCCCCAGGAATCTTTGTTGTTTTTGGTAACCTTAGTAGCCTATCTTCTTAGGGTCTTACACAAGGTGACTGTGGAGGGGCAAGTCTCCACGGTACTTGGAATCGACGTTGGCCAGACTCACTCAAACTCCTTGGAGGGTATACCCATGATTATGTGTGGGAGCTTGCACCAGGGTGTAAGTCCGTTAAGTAGGTGGTCAACGTAACTTTTCCACCCTAGCCCAGCCCCTTCTTGTCTCGATGTCGCGACATTGGATTTCATCACCAACTAATGACTTCGGAATTGGAAGGTCTTGTTTGCTTGGTTTTTGATTCCTAGATTTTACTAGCATGTGTCGTTTGTTTACATAAGTTGGTCATAGAATTCATTTCGTAAGTTTTTAGCTCGATAACAATTGACCCTCCACAACGTTCATGTAGAATGCAAGGACTACCCCCAGAATATCTAGAAGGTTCTCAACCCTTGCATACCAACCCACCGGAGGTCTCTTCTCAACAGAGTGAATTCCGAGACGTTTCCACTCCACAAGTGGAAAGAACTAACTCTTTAGAACGATTTCGAATTACTAATTCTCGAGAGGACTTTCGAATTCCTCCCGACTCTATGAGATGTATTGTTCGAGTGAATTCTTCTGGAGAAATTTTTGTTGAGTCTTCTGTATTACCGACCGAACCTTTCCCAGTACTTGAGGGTCAAGATCCTTTTTGGACTACTGGAATTTTTAGATGGGATCTCTTTGGATTAGCAGCAAGCATTGATATCACTATCACACCTGAACAGCCTAAAACATCCGATCCAGATGCAATACCTTTTACTACTGCCTATTATTTCCCTGGTTCAGGTGCTCTGCCAGCCGACCACATCTTAACTATCCCTCTTCAAACAAACCATAATACAATGGTCTCAGATACTATGAGTCCTCACACTGGGAATACGGTGGCTAGCCAAGCTCCCTTTGGCACACCGCTTTAGCTTGGATTCACCCCAACACTTCCCCCCAGATATCATGCGTTGAATGATTCTATTCCCGCTCCTACACAAATCTCATCCAGGACTCCTGACATTTCCACTCCTTATGGGCACCATATCGTTCTTGGTTTTATTTCGACACTTCCTCAACCCCCTTCCAGAGGATCTCTTCCATCCCCTATTGGAGGCACGGACCCTAGTGGCACCATCCAATCTTTCACACCTCATTACCAGATTCCTTTTGGTGCACAATTTCACCAAGGAGGCCAAACCCAATCCCCTTTTGCAGGAAAAATACCAATTGGGATGCAACCCCCACCTACCCCACCCTATGGAAAAAACATACCTCCATCTTTGGCTCAGTATTGGAACCATATTATCCAAAAAAAACCTCATTCGATTGGGGGGAAACCACCTCAAGTTAGCTCTTTCATACCCCCTAGTATAGGCCAACCATATCCAAGTCAATCCAATCCTATTTGGGGCTCGAATTATCAACCCCATGCCCTTGTTCAAGGGAACATCCCTCACCAATACAACCCTATAAATTATCTACCTCTGCACCAACAACCGAATCTGCCCAGATCTTCACATTATATGCCAACTGCTTACAGTCCTACTAGTCTACCTACAGGACTCCCTCCCCAAAGTCACCAGTACCCCCACGTGAATAGACAGTTACCCTTATTATCCACCCTAGACCTCCCTGATCTGTCGAGAATTTTAAATGATCCTATCTGTCACTCTCCTCAATGGTTCGTGATATCGGCCAAAATACCATCCGACATTCCTAAATTTGATGGTAAAATAGGAGAGGACCTGAACAATCATGTAATGGATTTCCACCTTTGGTGTTCATCCAACTCCTTGATGGATGACTCTATTCGTTTACGTCTTTTTCAGCAAACTCTCACGGGTTCCGCCGTGAAGTGGTATATAAAATTACCACAAGGATTCTTCACCGACTTTAACACCCTCGCCATGGCTTTCCTCACCCACTACCAGTTACCGATCCATTACAAAATGGGAACCAAAATTTTGAGTTCTTTCAAACAAACCAAAGCCACTCATATCTCTGATCACATTCATGAGTGGTGACGGAGACGACGTCTCATTAAAATCGAGCTTCCCGATCAGTTACTGGCAGAGTGGTTCATGAAATCATTCATGAACAACATCACTCGTGACATCTCCATGGGTGGGGTTGTCACAGAAGAAGAGGCAATCATTCATGCTCAATACCTTGACCTCGTTTACTCACAAACGGGTACTCTTTACGATTTACTCCCTGACGCACCTCATCCTTCTACTACTACCACTTCAACTACCCCTGCTACTTCTCATGTAGTTGACGGTGTGATTGGCACTTTCCATGCCCAATACCACTCCGCACAAGCCTCTAGCAACAACCCCAAATCTGTTGCTTCTAATGTTCAAACTACTCTGTCTCCTACCCCTCCCACTGGCAAGACTCTTAAGGTGAAGTTTGTTCAATCTACTCCCGTCGAAAAGAATAAATCCAAAAAAGGGAAGGGTAAGAACAAGGAGGATAAAAATAATCTGCAATCTGAGAATACCAAAACACAACCCGTTGATGATAAGGATAAGTGCAAACCCCGATACCCTTGTCTTATCTGTGGTGATGATCACTACACTAAAGATTGTCCAAGACAACCTGAGGTTACTAAGTTCCTTCAAGGGACCCCGAAATTGCCTACATTGGCCGTGTTGTCACAACCCTTGCCTTCTCAATAACAGGACCAATTGGTCATTTATGACCAACCTTCCCCCTACTCTACATCATATGTATTAATGTGTACAGGTGATTCAAAGAAGAATGACATCACACTTACCACTCAAGCCAAAGATTATTCTTCCTCCAAAGAGAAGGTTGATGAGATACCTCATTCGTTGGTCCAACCTTCTCCTGTGACTCCACCTACCAACGGTCCTCTTCATCTCAAACGACCAAGCCTAGATACAGTTCTTCGCCCTACCCCAAAGGGTGTTGTCCGAAAATCTTCTTTCAATCCTCATGCGCTTGCTTCCCAAAACTGCAGTATTGTCGAAGATCTGGCCCAAGCATTGTCCATGATGTCAGCCCTCGAAGTCCTTTAGAGTTTTCCTACACAATAGAAGGCACTGTTGAAATTTATTGGTGGAATTGACCCTACCGATACAAATTTAATAATTTTTGACTTAGAAGATCACATTCCAAAGTTACCCCCTCAACTCTCATTCCAAATACAAGTTATTGTCTCTGACAAGAACATTTGTAGAACAGTTATTGATGAGGGTGCCTCGACGTGTGTCACGTCTATTACCTGCTGGAAATCCATCGGCTCTCCTCCCTTAACCAAATCACACAACATGCTCAAAGCCTTTAATGGCTCTAGCTTTAAACCTTGTGGTGTCCTCCCTTCGTTGCCTATTATGTTAGAAGGAAAAACGGTCAACGTAGAAGTCAAGGTCTTTGACGCTCCTCTCGATTACAATCTGTTACTTGGTCGTAGATGGATTGATTCCATGCGTGCAGTTGTATCCACTCGTTTTCATGTCATACATTTCCCACATCAAGGAAAATTAGTTACGGTGGACCAATTGGCCTTCTTTAACTCTGATGCATGCACCAGAAACGTACCATTCATTGCAAAAACACCCCTTGGATATGCGAATGTCGGTGTGGGTCTTCTTAAATATTCCTCTTTGATGGGTACTTTCCCCATTCCACCACCCGATGTTCCATATCTATTTGTCGCCTTGATCAACATGATTTTCACCTTTGTTCAAGAAACCCCTGCGTTTTATGACCTGTGGATAGTACCCAACCCCGGTGATCGTCTTCGCTATGGTGAACAAATGCCTTTGAGTCCGGTCGAATCAGCTTATCAAGCCATTCAGTCGACAACCCCTTCTACCCCCTCTCTTGGTGATTCATCTCCAGATCCATTCCATGTCATTTTTCCTATAGACGAGATGATTATGTCTGTTATGTCCATGGAAGACACCCCTTAGGCTGATGGACATCATTGTTCCATTCTCTTCCTGGAACAACACACTGTTGAGAGTTACCAACGGATCTCGACTCCATCGACCGTTGTCGTCATTTCTATCGTTCCCGAGTCTACACATGATATGTTTTACGAAGGAAACTTAAGTAATATCTCACCCACGATCCCCTTCAACATATCCATTAAACCCGGAGTTGTCGAAAATGTGCATATTGGAGCTTTGTGTTCCCATGACGAAGTTGTCACCTACAAGTCTCTTTTTCAATAATTTTGTGATGTCTTCACATGGAGATATGAAGAAATGCCAGGTATTGACCGCGAGATTGTTGTACACGACATTAAGACATACCCGGTCATTAAACCCATCCAGCAATGACTTCGTCCAGTCCACCCGCGTAAAGAAACTGCCAACAAGCTCGAAGTTGAGAAACTTCTTAAAGCTGGATTTATTTACCCTGTGTCTCTAACTGACTAGGTTTCCAATCTAGTTCTAGTTAACAAGAAATAAGGTACAATCCATGTGTGTGTTGATTATAGGGATATTAATAAATCTTGTCCTAAAGAAAACTTTCCTACCCCCTTCGTTGACCAGATCGTCGAAAACTATGCCGGAAGTGAAATCTTCTCCCTGATGGACGGTTTCTCTGGATATAATCAAATCAATATCGTACCCGCAAATCAACACAAGACCTCCTTTATTTGTCGTTGGGGCACTTTCACCTACCAGAAAATACCCTTCGGTTTAAAGAATGCTGGCACAACTTTTCAACGTGCTATGTCTTATGTCTTTCATGATATAAAGCACATTGTGCAACCCTACCTTGATGACTTACCAGCTCATTCCATGCGTCGTGTCGATCATCCAACACACCTCCGAGACATTTTCCTTCGATGTCGGTTTTACCATATATGCTTAAATCCACATAAATGTGTTTTTTGTGTCGAATCCAGCCGACTTCTAGGTTTTATTGTTTCACGTCAAGGGACCAGAGTAGATCCTTTGAAGGTCGAGGCGATTCTTAATCTCCCTCCTCCTTCCTCACTCCGCCAGTTATAGATTTTGCAAGGGAAGGCAAACTTTCTATGTCATTTCATCCCCAACTACGCTGAGTTAACCCTTGGATTTACTCAACTACTTAAGAAAGGTTCTGAGTTTGTATGGGACACCACTGCTAAAAAATATTTCGAAGCTTTGATACTAACTTTAACCCGTACCCCACTACTTTTCCCACCCAATTACAGTCACGATTATTTCCTTTATCTCACAGCCTCGGACTCTACCATTGCAATGGTTCTTGTCTAGGAGAATGATTCTCATAATGAACATGTCATCTATTATTTGAGTCGGAGTCTCACGACTACTAAAACCAAGTATTTACATGTTGAAAAATTGGCCTTGGCAGTCGTCCAAGCTATCCAACGTTTCTGGCACTATATCCTTTTACACAAGACTATTGTGATTTCCAACTGCAACCCTATGCAGCACATTCTTACACGCCAATTGCTAGGGGGAAAATACTCCAAATGGATCGTAATA
>JASDQU010331252.1:0-10661 GCA_032191745.1 Picea mariana | reverse complement strand
TTTTTAACCTAGGTCAACACATTTCATGTCTATCTTTCAAGATTAGTTGGAGCTAGTTTAAAATACAAATATCTGTGGCATAGTATTTGTTGCAATGATGCTAGTCTGTGGCTTCCGTTTAAATCTTTTTTTAAATGATGCGTTTATTTAATTTTTGGAAATCTCGTTTTATTAAAGTTTTGGAAATCTCGTTTTATTAGGTTGAGTATTTCTCACGACATCAAATTTATGTGTTTATTTAAGTTTTTGGCAATCTCGTTTTATTAGGTTGAGTATTTCTCACGACATCAAATTTATTTCTGGGTTCAATTTGTGGTTAAGTTTTTGGCAATCTCTTTTTATTAGGTTGAGTATATTAGGTTGAGTATTTCTTACTACATCAACTTTATTTTTGGGTTCAATTTGTGGAATTTTATTTGAGTTCAATTTGTGCAATTTGTGGTTAAGTTTTTTGCAGTCTCGATTTTATTAGGTTGAGTATTTTTCAGGACATCAAATTTATTTCTGAGTTCAATTTGTGCAATTTGCGGAATTTTATTTCTGGGTACAATCTTAAACTAATCGTCTCAATAAACAAGGTTGAGTTTTTGAACTTACCTTTCATGCTAATCCGGGAGATGGCCGTAAATTTCATGTTAATTAAAATAATCGATAACTGAATATTTGGAAGAGCCACTTTTACAATTATGCTTATTGAGTTATTAACTTCTCCAAAATAAATTAACCTCCAGTTACACGCAATCCATATAATTATGTAATGCATTTTGTTTACTATTCAAGATTTCAGTATAATTGCTATCAAATAAAATAAACAATTACAAACTCGAGATGGGTGTTGAGATTAATCTAACCCATTCGCCTGTGTACACGCTTTACCTGCCCATCTTCATTGATAATTTCTACTGGTGATCTAAATATCTATCATTAATTTTCAGTACTCTGGAATGTCATTGTGAAAATAGATTAATTTTCAGTACTCTGGAATGTCATTGTGGAAATAGATTATCATTGCAAGTTTCTGCATCGTCAATTGTCTGATCTACTGTGAAAAAAACTTCAATTTATAGTCTGTAATGCTAACCTAATACCAATATACAACTCATTCATTATGAGAAACCATTTACAAATAACTGTTTGTGGAATTTGGATCGATGATTTTATTTAACTTGAATTATTATAATTTAACTTGAATTATAATACGATTATAACCAACGATTTCCAATCTTTTAAGTTTTGATTTCCAAAAATAGTTTTGATTTTAAGTTTCCATTTATCTTGTTAGATTTAATTTTAACTAAAATGTAGAAAACTATTATCTTGTTAGATTTAATTTTAACTAAAATGTAGAAAACTATCTTATTTGTGTGGAAAACTATCTTATTGAAATAGTAATCGATGGTAGGAAGCCTAAGCGTGATCAGAGCTGTTACTACGAAGCGTGATCGGTGGTCAGAGTTGTTACCACAAAGCTGAATAACATATTTATACAAATCGTTTGTATAATATTTACTGAATAGCTTTTTTATTATTAATTATTATTGTATTTTTATTATTATTTATAAATTATTAATTATTATCGTTTTTTTATTTTTATTTTTAATTATTATTGTTTTTTTTTTATTTTTAGTTCTTGATTGTTATTTATATATTATTAATTATTGTTGTTTCTTTTATTTTTATTTCTTGATTGTTATTTATATATTATTAATTATTATTCTTTTTTTTATTCTTATTTTTATTTTTTTATTGTTATTTATTAAAAAAAATTAAAATAATTTTGGAATGTAATTTATTTATTAATAAATTTATGCTTTTATTTTTAATTTTATATATAGAGAGAAAAAATATTAAAAAGCTTTTTTTAACTTAAAAAAATGTTTTATAGATTAGAAACGTTTAAAGTTGCTAAAATACTTTTAAAACTTAATCTCAATGAAAATTATTATTATGATTATTTTATTATAAAATATATTAATTAAAGAGATATTATATGATAATATTTTCAGAATATTAAATTAGTGAATAAATAATTTTTTCTCAAAAATAATATTTATTCATCTATATTATTGAAATGTTAAAATAAATAATTTAAAAAAATTTCTTACACTAAAATTTAATTTAACATAATTTAAATTGATAATAAAAATTAAAATCATCCCTTCATCAATTTGAAAACAATTTTTTTTATATTTTCTTTATTTTATACTTTATTATATATATAATTTATGATTTTAATATATCTATTATTATTTTTTTAAATAATTTTTATAATTTTAAATTATTTCTAATATTAATACATTGATTATATCGGGGTAGATCCATCTTATTTCTGGATTTATCAAGAGTTGAGAGATCCAATCTCTTAAGGTGAAAACCTTTGTTAGAGTGCAAAACTTGAGGAAAGGTTAAAGGTCCTCTCCCCCCTTAATAAATCCAAAGTTAAAATGAATTTATGCTGGTAGTACTATATAGATGTTTTGATTGTGATGATTGATTAATTGAACTTATTTTGATTGTGATGATTGATTAATTGAACTTATTGTTTATGTGTGTTTATTTATTTATATATATTTTAATGTATTTTATTATTTTATTACTTCCATAAGAACCCCATTCAACCCAAAAATCTAATAAGTAAAATAAACTACAAAACTATTTTAATTTAATAGCTACCTCTTAGTAAAAAAAAAAAAAATAATAACAATAAAACTAACTCATAAATAAATAGCTCCTCACATTAATTAAGGATAAATGAATAAATAAAAAATATAATTTACAAATATAAAAATTCAATCAACTCATAATATTCAAAAATTAAATAAAAACTTATATATTAATTAAATTATTATAATTATCCATTACCATAAAATTTATTTTATAAATATATTAATTAAATTATTATAATTATCCATTACCATAAAAATTATTTTATAAATATAAAAACAGTTCTTTCACTGCATGTGCCGGTTCCCCCAAAGGTAATCAAACCCCAGGATACCGAGTTCTCTTGCGTTTGCTTGTGAGATGAAGSAGCGTCTATGGCATGGTCTCGCCATTGGAGGAGTATCTCGCAATTCACAGTGGTAATCGAGTATAAGACAATTTGGTTATGGTAAAAAAATTGTTTATTAATTTATGGTAAAAAATTTGGTTATTTATTAATTTATTAATAAAAAAATGATTAATAATGTTATTATATATTAATTTATTAATTAAAAAAATATTTTGTTAATTTAGTGGTAAAGTCAAAAAAAAGTAATGATATCCTATTTATAGAGAAATATCTCACAAATTTGCAACATTGTAGATTCTCTACATTAGGGTATTATGGATCAAAATATGAATATGACAATTTATTTATTTATTTATTTTAAATTATGTCAAATATAATATCATAGTGGTATTTTTAGAGGAAATGTATTTAGGGTAAACAATTGGCCTTGATTACTAGGAATCAAGAGAGTCTAACTTGTGACCAATAACAAGCATGATAAAATCACGTTTAATTCTAAACCAATTGAGCTAACCCTCAATATGATATTTCTATTTGAAATATATATATATATATATATATATATATATATATATATATAGATATAGATATAATTATGGTCTCTTTCATTTTAAATTTGTTTGAGGACAATTTTGACCCTACCACCTCATACTTCACACACACCTACGATTTTTTTTTTCCTAAGGTTTTCCCCATGTTTATTAGTCATTATTCAGTCTCCTATAGTTTAGGGAGAATATTCCTTTTCCTACATTCTAGGAGAATATTCTCTTCAGTTCACAATTCAGTTTGATTAGTTGAGTGGAGTCTAGATGCCACATTGGTTTCATCACCATGCAGATGTCCTTGGGATTATCACCAGACTAGCGCATTACTCATGATTCCCTTATCTCCTCCGCACTTCACTTTGTTTCGGTCAGTTAACTGAACATTGTGAGACTAGTTAACTTAGACTAGGTGGTAGTTTACTCCTGTAATTGCCGGTGTGTGTCCAGATCACTCTAGACCACCACTATGGTGCATTAACTTCTCCTCTAGTGTGCATTAGTTGAGATATACAGAGTATATCATGTGTAAATTATCATTCTTTCATTTGGTTAATGAAAATTATTTGATTCTCACTCTCTCGTTTCTATCTTTTCTGTTTTCTCTGCAAACTGTGTATGTATTCTTGCTAGCTAGATCTTATATGTGAAGGTTCATCCACATTTACATGGTATCAGAGCTAACAAAGATTGAATACAGCGGAAAAAATGGAATTTCCAAAAGAATTCATTCTTACACTATACAATTTCTTTGTATGGAAGGACAAGATGATAATGCATCTTCGAAGTAGATCATTATACGAGTTAACCATAGACACAGAGACCGAACCCACATCAGCCATAGAAAAATCCAAGTATCTGAATCAGATGGATGAAGCGTTTGGAACTATTTGCAGTTTCATTTCTCCTGAGTTCCTCTTTCACATATCCCCTTGTAAAACCCCCAATGAAGTCTGAACCACCATGGAAGGAACTTTTGGCAAACATGACGAGATGATTGACATATATGACATGAAATGTTCTCTACATCAATCACCTTTGGGATTCACTAGCAACAGACTCTACATTGGACCTCATCGGGTTCATTGATTCTGACAAGGTTAGCGATAACATTGATCGCAAGTCCACATCTGGTTACTATAGCAGTCTGGGTTCCAGGCCCATCTGTTGGTCGAGCAAGAAGCAGGCTGCTATTGCTCTATCTTCAGCCGAGCAGATTACATAGGGGTAGTTAACATAACCATTTAGGCTATGTGGCTACAACATTTTCCCACTGAGTTGGGCATTTAGTTTCACTTGTTGATCGTCATCTGGTGTGACAACTAGAGCACTTTGAAGTTATGCAGAGATCCAATTCAGAGGCAGCGGATGAAGCACATTTAGATCCACATGCACTACATTTGGGACTTAGTAGACTAGGGGATCATTGACCTGCAGTTCTGTCATTCAGCAGAATAGACTGCAGACATCTTCACCAAGACCCTCACTAAGAAGAAGTTCCATACTCTGCATTTTCGTCTTTGAGTGAAGGACATAGTTGCCTAGTAACCATTGGTTCTTTTTTTTTACATACATTGTATTTTTTTTTTTTTTTTTGGGGGGGGGGGGGGTTCCCATGAGTTTTTCTCTCTTTCCTCCTTTATTTCAGTGTATCTTTTGTATTTGGGTACCTAACATGGCCTTGTTTCCAGGACCCATTCTTTATTTTCACCATAATGATGTTCAAGGGGTGGGGTGTTGGAGATACTTCATACACACCTAGGATTTATTTTTCCTAAGGTTTTCCCTATGTTTATTATTCATTATTCAGTCTCCTATATTTTAGGGAGAATATTCATTTTTCTACATTCTAGGAGAATATTCTCTTAAGTTCACACTTCAGTTTGACTAGTTGAGTGGAGTCTAGATGCCACATTGGTTTCATCACAATGCAACATTGAGATCATCACTAGCTAATGTGCATTTTCTTTGGGATTATCACTAGTCTAGTGCATTAGTCATGATTCCTTGATCTCCTCCTCACGTCACTCTATTTTAGTAAATTAACTAAAAACTAAGAGATTAGTTAACTTAGACTAGGTGGTAGTTTACTCCTGTAACTGTTAGTGTGTGTCCAGATCACTCTAGACCACCATTATGGCACATCGACTTCTCCTCCAGTGCGCATTAGTTGAGTTATACAGAGTATATCATGTGTAAATTAACATTCATTCATTTGGTTAATGAAAATTATTTGATTCTCACTCTCTCGTTTCTATGTTTTCTCTTTTCTCTGCAAATTGTTTCTTGCTAGCTAGATCTTATATTTGCAGGTTCATCCACATTTACAATACCTTCTCTCTATTTTTTGAATTTTTTTAAGATAGATTCACTGATACATGAGGGAAAATACATTTGTTATATGGCTCAGTGTACAAAGTTCTATACAACTACTGGTAAAAAAATTACCTATAATGGGTCATTTTAACAATAGAGATAGCTTTGTTGATACATGAGGGAAGATACATGTGTTGTTTATCCGCATAAAAAAATATATGGCTCACTATGATTTTTCCCACCTTGGTCGTTAAACAATTGTTCTGGGTGCTCTACCTAGGGAAAGGTGAGTAGCACATGTCTCTATTTAATCCTCGATTATATGGCTATCTTGCCTCTATCCTAAAAGAGTAAAATGATTAGGTGATGTGTATGTTGGAGACAATGGGTTACTAGTGTTATCTGACTTCCATGACTCATAGGCAACCAAGTGTCCACCCTGCCCCACCAATCGGATTTGGTTTTAGGATACAATAAGGAAGATAAGCCATCGAGTGCCTCTAAGATCTCACTCTATGTGGCTTATCGAAGCGTGTCAAAGATATGGAACATAGTAATTTATAAAGAACATAAACAACTGGGCTTGTGGAATTATAAACCATTGAAGCATCATAAGAAAAGGAAGAATCAAAGGCAGGCGTAGTCAGGGGTGGATTCAGTTAACTGAGTACAAGAAGCAACACATATTGCACTCCACCCAGTCGACTTTGTAACAATCACAAATAATATAAGAAGCAACCACCTAATTGCCCCTATTGATCCATATGTTTCGGTTGATCAACTGAATGTAGCCGTTTAAGAACCCATTGATCTACCATCATCAATTTAAGCAACACCTGTAGAAGAACTTCAAGTAGCACTCGTGGTTTACCCATAAGCAAAGTCGGATTTAACTGGAGCATGGTAAGTAGAGGTATACGTGGCATAGGAAGTGGAGTACTGTTGATGAAGCAATAACCCCTCGAAATAACTAGTACTTTGAATATGATAGTAAGATGATAGGGATGGAGTGAATTTCACCTTTTCCATGGAAGGGAATGAACTCTGCAAATTGTATGATGTTTTACCCGAGAGAGGAAGAGGCAGTGCTTTGTTATCTTTGAATAATAATGTCATTCACATACAAAACGATGACAATAAATCAATCTTTAATTAATCTATAAATAATGTAGTGGTGATTGTCATTCTGCATGTATGAGACTCCATTGTTCATGGGAGAAGGGACCCTCTTTTCACAATGATTTCACTGCTTAGTCTACGGAGATGTACATACCATAACTTGTCTAGATTTTAACCTGTAACCTTAAATGAGAAAACACATGTTCTTAACCATTATGCCACTCAATTATTTGTATGCTTTAATTTATGGACATGTCATAATTATGCCATAGTCGTTCCCTACTTGAACTTCTAGCCCATTTAATGCAGTCTTTAATGGGCACTCCAAATCAACTAATGTGGYTCATTAATAGAGAATATTTTTCATCATCTCCTTGAAATCGAGGGCAGATATCTAATTTGGTAAGTTTGTATTTCTTCTTAATTTGGGTATTAGTCATGAGGGATTTTATTAGAATCTTWATTTGTTATACACTAAATTTCCTCTATCCTACAATATTATATTTTTCCACATATCAAGCAAATTTTATATTTCCAGTATTAGAGCATATCGACAATCTGATTATATCCCTTAAGCAATGATAGCGCTCCATAGTTTTTAATGGATTTGGCTTTGATTGAGGCTGAGATTTTGAAAATGTGGGGCACCTATTGTGCAATCATGAATTCCATCAATTGTTCAAATCAGAGCTTAGGGTTTTCATAATAAGTGCAGATTTGTCTACTTCTATTTAAGGGTCGGAAATCATTTGCATGCACCATTCTATAATTTCTATAAATGAGTGCATTAGAAACAATATTGATGAAATCGTATCCTAATGTAGAAATCATATGCCAATACTTTGGATTATGAGGTCTGTTGTTTTGTTACTCTCAGAGTGAGAATGAGTAAAGAGGTGGTTGAGCAGGTGTTTGGATGGTTGAAATTGTTTGGTGATGCAACTATCAAAAGGAGATGGAGTGTGTAAAACCAACCAATGGACTTCACCATGCATGTGTCCCCTTCCAACACCTTCGTGGATTGAGTGGCCACAAGAGACATGACTATCAATGATGAAACCAAAGGTTTGGTGTGCMTTTTTCTACSTCAAACCACGCTACAATAAGAGGAAAGACAAAGATTGGGTGTGGTGATCCATCTGGATGGGGGAGGGTTTTGCGATTACACATTTGGAAACAATGCACCAAGAACAAGTGGACTCTTGAGATGTTAGATATCATTGTGTGGGTGAAACGTAGATCTTGATGAACACAATGTGCAATTAAATGGTCATATATTGCATGGTATAATAAAGATTAATGGAGAGAAAGATAGTTGAATTTCATTAAAACAAAAACACAAATTGTTTGTATGACCCATATCATTTTCAAGGTTGAAACATGGGAGAAATTATGAAGCCCATATTCTGCACAATATGACATTCTGGAGATAATTTTTACATGGAAAAGTCTATTCCATAAAACAACGAGAGTGTCAACTTCATTCCAGTTCCAAGAATATAGAACATGCTTTCATTATTCCTGAGCATGCTTAGTTTCTGTTTGAGACATGACTAAGACAATTTCTGAATACCCATGACTCAGATGAAAGAAAACTGGTGAGGAGTGATCTTACGAGCAGATAGGTGGCGAATGACCTGAACCAACCATCAGTGCGGACTATTTGAAAAATGATTTAAAGGATTGATTTTGAAATTTGTGAAGAATAGGAACCATGCATACCCGAAAGTTTCACATTTGTTATGGAAGAAACCACATGAATATTCACATTAAGGATTGATGGAGAACAAAGTGGAATCACTTTTCAAAGTGAATCAACTTGTCTTTATACCAAGCTCTAGATCAAAACCCCTTCAAGGAAAATAACCAGAAATGGAGCATTCAATGATAGATTAAACTAGGAAAATAACCRGAAATGGAGTGTTCAATGATCATAGATTAAACTTCATCTGACAACATTATTACACTTGGCGATGCTTACATCTCCACATTAGATAGTTTTTTTCATATTCACAAGGCAATGCAATTTATGCCATGATGAAAATGTCTCCATCATCATCTCATATCTCCATTGTTAACAGTTAATCAAAGTGCAAATTGAAACTCAATTATAAATGGGAATTTATAAATTAATTTTTTGGTTGAGCACTGAAGCATAATTATGATGAATGGTTAGTGCTTGATATATGCATTGTCAATAACATTTGATGTAGTTTCCCTATAATCATATTAAATATGATTAGTCTATAAAAATAGACATCATCGAAACTTACAAAGTGAAGATGACACCTTAATAATTCCAGAAAGAAAAAGCATCAAACATTGTATAGATAGAAAACTCATGAGTTTTAATTTATTATAATATTGTTTATATTAATTTAAGAGACAATGCTCTTGGATTATATTTGTCATAATATTGTATTTAAGGTTCTAATTATGAAGAATCATATTTTAATTTTTTAATTATGATAATATTTTATTAATTAAAAACCAAAAAAATTAATTGTGAAATCGGTTTAAGTTCAAAATGAAAATGTAACCCCCGGATGGGGTGCCATGTGGAGCAGAGTGGGCACGTGGAAAAGCACCAGGAGGGGCCATTAATGGTGGCCAACCGCCCTCATATCCCCGCTAGTTATGAGGGGCATCACTTCAGTCGGCCTCCACCTCTTGACGGGGCCTCTCACTCACRTGAACAGGCCGGTMRGCCAGAGCATTAAGCCCTCGACCTTAATGGCTACAACCACCATTTTCGTCCTTATCAACCTTCTCGGAAGCCTTAGGATGCATTTGCAGCTCATGGAGCCAAGAAAGAATAGATGTGCAGGGGAATTTTTGGATCTTGTCCTCATTCTCATCATGCCATGAGCTAGAGGAAGACCTCGCAGAGGAGCAGGGTGGTACGCGGTCGAATCTTAGTTGAAAAGGCATAAACGATTTGAGAAAGCTCTGGTTCATGCCAAGAAAAAGAGAACCAGGAAGGCCATAAATGTAGACTCACCCCCCAGAACATATGTTGAGGAAATTCCTTCGATGGAACTCCCCCACGACTTCTCTGAAAGTAGCATGTTTATGGTTTCGGACAATTGGAACCCCCCCGCATGCATTGGAGCAGAAGTAGCACCTTCCCGCCCGCGAGAAGCACAAGGTCCCAATGATGCTCCGACTAAGGAATTCACCACCTGCCTGGTAGAGGAAGAGCTGCCGGGAGGCAACAATGAATTGTAGCTGCAAAGAAAGAAGCATGTACACCAGGAGATGGACGCTGAGTAAAAACCACCACCCCTGCCACCACTTCTTCACCCAGAGCACCTGAACTTGATCTTCGAGGTCCGCAGCATGGTGGATGACCAAATCTTCAGGGCTATCCACGTTAGCCAATGCCTGGATATGCTATATGTCGCTTACTCTATTGCCATCCCACAGTGAGAATGCCCCACCTGCACTCATCCCTATGCCATTCTTATCAGAAGCAGCAAGGAGACGGATGACTGCGAGGACATCGGCTAATAGGTTCTCCTGTTCAAAATTGTTTCAAACTCTCTCTCTTTTTGATGTTTATCAGGGCTATAGCTCTTCTAGTTCATAGCCATGTTAGCGTTAGCATAGGCATTATCAAACTGCTGTTGAAACTGGTCATGCACCCTAGTTTCCTTCGGGCAGGGTGG
>JASDQU010331251.1:0-10297 GCA_032191745.1 Picea mariana | reverse complement strand
GGGGGCAGAAACCCATGTACGCCGTTGATCTGGGCGCGCGGATGCCTGTCGTCCAGATCCATTTGTTGCTTACCAAGGGCACATTTTGCGTCCGAAACTTAGGACAAGTGGGTTTTTAACCCATTATTTGCATTCTAAACCTCTTACAAGAAACATTTCTAACAATCGTGAACGTTATCTAAAGTTCATGGTGACTGATTTAAATGATCCCAATGAACCATTCACTCCTTCTGTCGATTCGCCCGAAATTCAGGGGGTGGATACTTTTTTCGGTAATTTCATGGCCGAAACTTCCACTATCACTAACTCGGAACAGTAGTCGGAAATTTTGACATATATGCAACCAGCAGCTTCTACCCAGTGGTCACATGCAACTGACAACAATCAAATATGGTCTCTTTACTTTGATGGGTAAAAATCCAAGGAAGGAGCTGGTGCAGGCTACGTGATCATCGATCCAGCAGCTAACAAGACCCTGATTGCTTGCAGGTTAGAATTCGAATGTACAAACAACACAGCAGAATATGAGGCACTATTGCAAGGCCTCAGAAAAGCATTAGATATGAACGTTCAAAATTTAACTGTCTTTGGTGATTCAGAAATCGTAGTTAGACAGGTAAAAAATTCTATCCATTGTTTATCTCTGCACCTTAAAAGCTACCAAACTGAGGTATGGAATTTGATGAATAAGTTTGTCGCATTTAACATAAATTCTATTCCTAGATTGAATAATTCAGAAGCTGATTTGTTAGCTAACATAGCTTCAAAACTTTTCCTTGCAGAAGGCTTATCTCCGAATGCATTCTCCGTCAAAGTGTTGTTCAGACTGTCCGTCCCAGACAACATCACAAATTGGAGAGTCTTCAATGACGATCAACAGATTATAATTTTTTTGCATATGGAAGAAACTTTCCAGGGCACGGTGATCGATGAAGGTACCCATGACAAAAATCTTCGAGACTTTACGGTAATACTAGATCCAAGATCTCCAGAATATTCATCAGACATGGTAAATTCTATCCCGAAATCTGTAATTAGATTAGAAAAATTTTATGATCTTCACAACAAGTTTCGAAAATCAGTGAACTGTAAAATGAATAGTTCCTCTTTGACGCATGAAAAAGTAAGTTTGGGAACTAAAGACAACCCACAATGCATTAATTTAGGGGCGGGGTGTTCTGAGCAAGAAAAAGCAGTGTTTATTAAATTGTTTAAGGAATTCAAATATGTTTTTGCTTGGATGTACGACGACCTAAAAACCTTTGATCCTAACATCATACAACACATTATTCCTATGAAACCCCAAATCCAACCTTTTCAACAAAAGTTAAGGAAAATGCACCCAAAACTCGAACCAATTGTCAAGAAGGAATTAAACAAACTCCTGAATGCTAAGATAATCTTCCCAGTTAGGCACACATAATGGGTCTCTAATCTTGTCCCTGTCCAAAAGAAGAGTGGTGAATCCAACTATGTGTCGATTTCTGAAATCTTAATCGAGCGTCTGATAAAGACAACTACCCTGTCCCTCCCATGGAACAGATCCTTCAACGGGTATCTGGTTCTGAAATATTATCCTTGTTGGATGGATTTTCAAGGTATAACCAAGTCCTGATGTCCCCTCCAGACCAACTCAAAACCACCTTCTGCACTCCATGGGGCACCTACGCTTATAGGAAGATGCCCTTTGGACTCATAAATATCGGTGCCACTTTCCAGAGAGTGATGGAAATCACTTTTCGAGGCTTAATCAATCAATCTGTCGTAGTTTATCTGGATGACGTCACTGTCTTCTTGAAAAACAAAGAATATCATCTAGCTCATTTAAGATCCGTTCTATAGTGATATCGTAAGTATGACATTTCTTTGAATCCTAAAAAATCTATCTTCGCAGTAGAACAAGGTAAACTCCTAGGATTTATTGTATCGAGCGAAGGGATGATTATCGACCCTGAAAGAACTCAAGTCATTTCGAAACTTCCCCCTCCCTCGTCCAAAAATTCTATGCAATCTTTCTTAGGTTAGATAAACTTTGTTAGGAGATTCATCCCCATCTTTTCAGAAATGGTGAGACCATTACAAAACCTAATAAAAAAGGACGTACAATACCATTGGGGACCTTTAGAAAGCTAGGCTTTTAATTCAATAAAAAGGGTCATAATAGATGCTCCTTCTCTAATGAGCCCTGACTTTTCGCAAGACTTCACCCTCTACACATTTGCTTCTGACCGTTCATACGTCGTCGTTCTAACTCAAAAGAACGCTGAAAACAACGAAGTCCCAATCGCCTTTATGAACTCAACCTTCAAAGGGGAAGAACTTAATTACCCAGCAGTAGATCATCAAGCTTATGCTATTTTCAAAGTAGTAAAGCACTTCCGATCTTATCTTTTGAAATCTAGGACGAAAACCATTGTCCCTTACCCGACTGTCAGAAATCTATTAGTACAGAAAGAACTAGGCGAAAAAAGGACAAACCGGGTCACATCCTTACAAGAGTATTACATAGAAATCACCCCAGCACAAATATTAAGAGGCCAAGGGTTATGCAAGTTAGTCGTTGATTCAGCTGCAGGACAGCAAGAGGAAAATGATATGTCAAATCCAGGACAGCACTATCAAAATCTAATCTGTTGTGCACAAAACATTGTTAGTCCTTGGTATGATGATATAAAATTTTGTCTTATACATGGATCAACTCCCCGTCACCTGGATCCCACAAAAAGAAGAGCACTAAGATTAAAATCTGCTTCTTTTCAGCTGATTAATGGTATTTTGTTTCGTCAAAATTTTGATGGAGTACTAATGCGCTGCCTTGAGAAAGATGAAGCAGAAAAAGTCTTATTGGAATTACACGCAAGAGAAGCTGGCGGGCATTTTGGTGGAGATACCACTGCCCAAGAGTAGGTTATTACTAGCCTACCCTTTTTAAAGACGCTCATGTTTTGTGTTGCAAGTGTGTAATTTTTCAAAAATCATCTGGACAGATACACAAACCAACCTTCCCTCTGCAACCAGTTTCAATAGACTCCCCTTTCAGTAGTGGGGTCTAGATATTATAGGGCCGATCAATCTGCCATCCTCACAGCAGCATAAGTATATCATAACAGCCACAGATTACTTCACTAGGTGGTCCGAAGCTGCCCCATTAAAAGCTGTAAATACTAGCCAGGTAATATCTTTCTTGAATTCAAATATTATTACTCGTTTCGATATCCCTAAATGCCTAATATTCGATAATGCTTCTTATTTTTTGTCTCTTGAGATGAGTGATTTTTCTCTAGAAAAGGGAATTAAATTAAAGTATTCTGCTAGCTATTACCCCCAAGGAAACGGTTTGGCAGAGTCGACTAATAAAAATCTAATCAAAATCATCAAGAGAACGATCTCTAAAAATCATAAAAATTGGCATAATGCACTGTTAAACGCAATCTGGGCTGATAGGGTAACTCCTAAAACTGTTGTAGGTAACTCACCTTTCTTTCTCATTTACGGCAAAGAGGCGATTCTTCCACCACATGTCCTCCTTCCCTCTCTGCAGCTATCGCATAAAGTAAAAGAAGAGGATTGTCCCCCTTTGGAGAATTGAATTAACACTTTGTTAAGATTACAAGAAGTGAGGGCTCAAGCGAAATGGAAATTGGATCAACATCAACTCATTGTTAAAAACTGGTTTGATTCCAATTCTGCCTCTGATAGAAATTTTGAGGTAGGTGACAATGTCCTAAAATGGGACAAACCGCATGAGGGAAAAGGAGAACATACAAAGTTTCAGAACTTGTGGCTAGGACCATTCTTAATTGCTGAGAAATTGGGTCCCAGTTCCTTCCAATTACAGAATTTAGAGGGACATCTAGACACCTATCCGGTGAATGGCCAAGCTCTAAAAAGGTACTTTGCCTGATGACACTCCCATGTACACTGTGTAAATATTTTTGTTTTGCTTGCTTTTTGTTTTTCTTCGCTGGTTTGTTTTGATTTTTCCCTTATGCTTACCAGTTTTTCCTTTTGAGACACACATGCCTGCACCATGGGCTAGTTCAGACAAAGAGAAAAGAAAAATTTCCCTTCTAAAAATGACTACTGAAGGTTGTTTAAGCATCAATTGTGATATTCTTCTGAGTTTGCAAGCCATGTTAAAGATAACTTGTTGTTTGAAAAGCGTTTCTTGATTTCAATCTGTAACTGAAGTTACTCATGATCATCCATAAAAATTCTTCTTATGTTGTCCATGTCCATTAAAAGAACAACTCAGAGATGTCTCCCTGCCCTCGAAAGTCGGTTTTATTAAC
Organism: Picea mariana; assembly: GCA_032191745.1. Classification (NCBI taxonomy): domain Eukaryota; kingdom Viridiplantae; phylum Streptophyta; class Pinopsida; order Pinales; family Pinaceae; genus Picea; species Picea mariana. The sequence goes on along the minus strand of JASDQU010331251.1, from coordinate 6,005 downwards.
AGACTATTTCTAGATCTTAATGAAGGACAACTAAGAAAAATCTTCAAGATCTGCAATTTACTACGATGTGTCCAAAACCAAGATTTTCAGTGTCACCCCACTCTATTAAATATCTTTAAAACTAAATAAACCTTCAGAGAGCCATGGGAAGTGCTTGTAAACCCGCTGGGATACTGAACAGGTCTGTTGGCAGCGGGTAAATGCATACATGATGCCAAGATAATTTCATCGGGGTACTGAACAGGCCCGCTGGCAGCGAAGCAATGTCAGGTACATGAAAATTCTCAGATATGGATTCTTGTGACCTTAATGTCCTTCGTTCTGATCTATAACTTCTTGGTAGGATATAGATATCGGAGTGGGTTAAATGAAATCCATGTCGAGGCTATGGACGCCTGCTAGCAGCAGCGACCCTGTCAACAATATTGAAGTTTTTAACTTTAATATCGTGACTCTCTTATGTTAAGATTGTTGTTAGTTTTCGTCTTTTAAAATAACAATAATCTGAAACTAGAATGTTTTATAATTGATAATGATGTTCAGACAGCTTTTTGGTTGTTTTCAATTCGAATTTTTTTCTGGTTATCCTAATTTGAACTCGTTCATTTGGCAGAGATAATTGCTTCTACCAGTGTGTCTCCATTGTTGGCAGCAATAATATAATCTCTATTTTTACAAGCTACCTATACAGGGTCTTTAAATTCTCGTTACTCGTCACGACCTTTCTCACTAAACAACACTTGTCACTTGTCGCTTTCTACATACCTGCTTTTCGATTTTTGTTTTCATGACTGTAAGCATGCAAACTCATAGCTGGAATTCACACTTGATTTCAATTTTTGATCAAAGGATAATTGTTCATATGGTCTATTGTCGAATTGTCATCTTTCACTATGAACTTGATGGTGTTCCTAGTTTATAACTCTTTGGTCCTAGACTCTAGTCATTCCTTGGTTACATAAGTATAAAACCTCCACTCCTTTAATGTTCGATTAATATCAATGGGGTTTTGATTCATAAAAATTTTTAATGGTTTGATGTCCATTTGATACATTGTGATCAAGTCGTGGATATGCATACAATTGTTTTCAACTTCTCTGATCCTTATGCGTACTAATGTGCCTAGGTGTTATTTTAAGTACAGTGCGATATTATTAATCTGCATGGCCTCGATCTAGACGACCTCTTTCACACGCATCGTAATTAACACCCCTGCCTACCATTTCGAGCTGTCTTTGCATTGCATTGAGGAAACTCGGGGCTATGGCTCTGTGTTTTTTCTATCAAACCCTACCTCTAATTCCTGTGTTGGTTACTTTCTGTTAGCCATGGCTCCTGTGGTGAGGATTGAGCCCAACGACATCCAGACCTTGTTATCATTTGACAATGCCAAAGATGACTTAGAAAGGAACGGCTGGTGTGTGTTTATTGAAAAGTTCAAGGGTTTTAATCTAAGAGTTGCTCAAGAATTCACATTGGCATTCGACAGTTGCAGAGCAAAAATAGGAGACGTCCAGCTTGAGTTAAATGAAGATTTTATAAGCCAAGTTACCGGTCTACTAGTTGTGGGGGAAAAATGGTTCAAAAACTCAAAGGTTGAAGAGGTTCCCTGGTCATTGTTGTTCACCTCAAGGAGAATTACCAGTTGCGACTGGGGTATGCCTGTCTCAGCTTTAAAACCTATATGGCATGATCTGTTAGCAATTGTCAAACCGTTCGTTACCTGTGAGGGGAGATATGGTTTGGTTTTCTTGTATCACTTGCGATTGCTTATGAGTTTTATCGATTTCTCCCTGAACATGCCCTATTTCCTCCTTCGAAGTCTATATAAGATGGAAAAACGGTTTAAGAGGCAGAAATCTGATTCTAGTTTGTTCCACCATTGTTTAATCAAGATTATCATTATACATCAGTTGAAATTAAACAATGATTGTTGTGATGCGTTTCTGTTATGAAATGGTTTTGGTAGTAGTGAGTTGGGACAGGTTGACAAACCTGTCATCACAGAAACCCTTGTTAAACCTACCATCTCTCCTCCTTCGCTCTTTCCCTGTGATCCCATCTCTAATTTGGAACCCTCGACCTATCCTGATTCTACCCAACCCGGCACTCTACCAGATTCGTATCCTAAGGGTTGTGTTAAGACTGTTAAAAAATCCACAAGGAAAAAGTGTAAAGGAAACGTCGATGTCAATTATAAGAGTAAAAGGGCTGCTCGTTGGGTTTCACGATGTGCTCGAAATAAACCCAAGCCCTGTGTAGACCAAAATGTAATTGTGGTAAGTGAGGATTCTGATTCAGAAATTGAAAGATTCATGGCCGAAGAGTATCCATATTCATAGGGACTTTGCTCTGACAGACCCTACGATTTTGTTACTAACCTTCCACCGTGTGTAAAGGACAATCCTGATTTCCCCAGAATCAAACTCAGTAATGAACCTACAGGTCCAATGGAATATTCCCCACCTGTTAATACTATCAGTGCCGATACACAGTCTATACAGCCGCACTGTAATGAATGTCAATCCTGGATCGATAGGTATTACAAAGATGTGCCTTTACTTCAGTCTCGGCTTAAATCCTTGGAAGACTGGGTGAATTCGCTAATGAAGGAGAATAGAAGACTCCAATCCGTAGCTCAAACCAAATAAAAACACCAAAAAAACACAGGGTCTGTTGTTTTTAAGAATGTGGAAGCAGTGATTGTAATAGTAAATTCAAAGATTGCTTGATTGGTTTGAATCCCTTAATTTGACGTATGATTTTTTTTAAATAAGTTTAGTATGATTCTGTCTTTTTCAAATTAGGATACATTATTTGTTTGCACAAATTACCTTTATTTTGTTTTGATTGATTCAATAAAATATGATTCTATTTATAATTATAACTAGCTACAGAATCGTGAGATTCTATAGCTAGTTAGAAAAATTTGAATTACTTGTTTTGATAACTGAAAATACATCTGAAATCTTTTATTCTTATTTGTTTTCAGGAACCTATGATTTCTAAGGATATTTGAAGCACTGTTGGCATCTCTCAGCATACTATCTTTGTGTTTTTAAATAGAATAGGTTGTTAGTTTTTGGTATCAAGTAGAATCTGGGAGGTTGCATCCCCCACATTTTTTGGAACAAATTGGATGTTATCAATAGGAAACGTTTTGTTCCTGTAGCCTATATAAGTATGTTGTTTTGTAAACTTGAGATCATCTCTCCCTGGGGGCAAAAACTATGGATTTATGATTTACAGACTTGAATGGAATATGATATTTGCACAGCATTAGCTTCTCTATATCGTTTTTTTATTCAAGTTATGATTATTTTGATTTGTAGTTAGATCGTGATTGCTTTAGCTATCATGGTTTATTGCAGATTGATATGATAAAATTTATATGATATCCATATTTTATGTCCAATAATTAACATGCAGTAATTATCATGTTCAAACTTGAGATTTAGAGATTTATCTTCATCATTCGTTGAGCATTTATACACAAGTTTCACAGCAGGATTTGTCTCAATATGGCCACTTGTGAAATTATAAAATTGTTGTTACTATATCTCCTTTATGTTATATCATTGGGATTCAATCACTACTGCTTCATGTTTACGAGAAGCATTTGTAGGACCTGTTGCGGGTTTGCCTCATCAAACAGCAAGATTGGATGTTATACACAGGACGAATGTCAGATCCGATAACAGGTTAGTTTGTGAGTTTTATTTCATTAGTTTAATACAGAAATTTCTTGCAGTCTAAACATATTCTACTATAAATTATCTCTGTTTTCAATTAGACAGTTTGATTTTTCATTTCTTGTTTATAAACATTATAAAAATATATATATATATCAAAAATATTGAATGATAGCTTTGTCGTTGTTTAATAAGTCAATCCATATTCGATTTTCACAGATTTAGATTAAAATTTGCATTCTATAAATGTTATACATATATTAGAAATAAAGCCATTTGTATATATTATACATAAAATAAGTATATTTATGTTATAAACATTATTTAGTAAACTGTAGATATATATTAGATCTGTATATAATTTTCAGCGAGTTAAGTTATCTTCTTTTCTTTAGTTTTGTTTTTCGCTTTCTTAGGACTTAGATCAGCTAACGGAGCCACTAAACTTGTCGGAGTGGATCAATCCAAACGGCTTGGGTTAATTAAACAAGCCCAGACCGGATTCACTCCTCTAGTTGATGAGCAGTCAATTTTCACCGTCAACAAGGTGCCTGTTTGGGACCGAATTCTTATTCTAGGTCTTCAAATTACTTTATTATTTTGTCTTTTACTGGTGGGGTCGAATTCTCTTCCTGGGTCTTCAATTTCTTCTTGGGGATTTTTTAATGGTGTATATGGGTCTTCTTGTACTTTCTTGTGAAGAATTACTTGCCGGAAGTTGCAAATATTCAACACTCCCTCTTAATGAGGGAGGAATTCTCCATAATTGGATTTATTTTGTCATAGAAAGGTTGTCTTCATGGTCCATGTTGATTTTCCATCTTCTCACATGCATTCCATCCCAAAATATGCATGTGATAGCATCTCGAGTCCGTCCACTCCTTGACAAGAGAAGGAATACACCTAGGCCATTCACCACTAGCAAAGCCTCGTGAGTGAATGAATCATTACCCTTGGTCATATCATCACTATCATAGCCCCATTCATGACCAATCTGAGATAATGTCCTCCTTATGCTTATCTGGGCCACTCACCACTATCACAGCCTCATGGATGAGTGAATTGTTCTCCTTTGGTCATATCATCACTAGCATAGCCCCGTGCATGAACAATATAAGAATAATGTCTTCCTAAACCTCTAGAACAACAACATATCTGTGCCATTCACCACTAGAAGAGCCTCGTGAGTGAATGAGTCATTCTCCCTTGGTCATATCAGCACTAGCATAGCTCCGTGCATGACCAATCTGGGAGAACATATGCCCAATGTTGAAATATCAATGCTCATCACTAGCCAAATCAACATGGATAATCTTGTTTATCATCTTCCTCAGCCAAATCAACATGGCCACTCTGGGAGGATATCTGCAATATGCTCATATGTGGATAAGTACTGGAGCTTCATTGCTCCTTTGTGTACCATGTCTCGGATGGAGTCTTGCAAGAATCTTATGAAGTTTCACCACTTCACGACTTTTGACATTGGATATGACATGATCTGTCTCTATTGTACTGAGTGCTAAAGAATCTTGCATCCATCTTATCCCATAAATCATAATTGATTCCAAGATGAAACAACACCCTGACGTGCTCAATCTATCTATTTCACTCCTTATCAATCAGAATTTGTATATCTCAGCAGACTCACTTCATCACCTGAGACAAAACATATCCAAATGTACCATGCTTTGCTTCCACCCACTGGAACTTCCTTAGATTCAACCAAATACTAGCTGAAGGTGCTCACTGAAAAGAAAATATCTAGCTAAGCATTAACTAGGTACATCAAGGATCCAATCTACTATATGTACATTGTGGGATCTACCAAATCTGAATCAGAAGCAGAATCACTCAACTTCTTAGGATTTGTCATCATAGGTTTAGTCGTGGACTTGAAGTCCATCATATTGAATCTCATCAGTATCCCCTAAATGAGGAAGATTTCATATGATCTCACCACACCTTTAATCCCAATAGTACATCCAGCCAAGATCCTCCATCTCGAACTCTAAGGCCAAATCCCTCTGTCACTGGAGTAATTCCTCCTATCTAGTCTGCCTCATTGGCTACTCCCTCTATGACTAAGAAAAAATAAATACCCAGTCCTCCTGATTGGTTGCCTCCTTTATCACTGTAGCAAGATCTACTGAAACAAGTGTATCCTCCCATGATATCTCACATCTCCTTGAATCCTCCTCAAATCATGAAACTTGTCTGTCAGTCCTATAAGATGTATCTCTCCGATCTAAATCCGAGGGAAATCCCTCTAAATGAACAACTCTCCCTCTGATCCAAATAACTCTATCTGATATT
>JASDQU010331248.1:0-12857 GCA_032191745.1 Picea mariana | reverse complement strand
TCAATATCAATTAACCAAAGCAGGTCAAGATTATGTGGTTCATGCTCATCATGTTAAGGAAAATAAAACACTTCAAACAATGGAACAATTAAAGAAGGCAGTGCAAGCAAGAAACAAACCAATAATTGTTTCAAATGAAGTAATCGATCTTAATCAAGAACAAGAAATGATTGTTGAATGGAAAATCAATCATAAGTTGCTTCAAGATAAGCTCATGTCGTGAAAATATTTCAAGTATATCAGCTCATTTGCAGTCGTCTTTTTGATGCTGTCATTAGTAATGTTGTCTACATGGATGATAGTGGCTTCAGTAAGATGTAACATATTTCAAATGGCTAACAATCTACTGTCAGTTGTCATGATTGTGTTACAGTTGATCTTGATGAAACAGGTGCACAAGACAGAGTTCAGAGACAGAGGACAAGCCGGGTGGCCTATCCCGAGCTTGTTGACTGGTCAATAACCTTTTGGGGACCAAAAGGTCTTTTAGTGGGGAGGTGTGATCCAGAATCGGATCCAGGAGCCCGAGAGGGCTAAAAAAGGCTCAAAAATGAAAGTGCTCAGAATCTGACAAAAATAATGCCATTGCGTCCGTCTCGTCTTCTTGATTCTGGCCATATATTTACTTCATCAAACGGGATCCATATGTGAAAGATATCGCATTCTATTTGAAAACCCAAACAGGCAAAAAAAGGGTGACTGTACAGTCCGTACAGTGCCACGTGGCGGGCTGACTGTACATGTCATACGGCCATACAACTGACGTGGCAGCTCTTGGAGAAGACATGTGGTAGATGACAGGGAGTATGACAGGTACAGTTGGACCAGTCAGAGGGTGACATGTGTCACCACTGTAAGGGTGACACATGGCACAGGCTGACGTGGCAGGTACAGTGGCATGCTGGCGTGGCGGTATGGTTGCTGACTGGGCAAACACCTTGGCAGATAGGTGGAAGAATCAAAATTTGACAAGTGGCAGTTTCTGATTGGTAGTGGAGGTGCCACATGGCCCAGTCATGGGCTGCCACGTGGCACCCTCTGGTTGGCTCTTCGACGTAGTGTAAAATTTTATGGACTCCACCGGAGTTGAACCCCAAACCTCCTCTGCGCTACGGACTGGCAGGACCAGGCTAACCTCCTGCTCCCCAGGTGGTGATTAATAGCTATATGGAAAACATTGTATTTGAATTTGATTGAAATGACATTCGGAGGGGAAAGGGCTGGGGCTTAGCCCCAGCCCTCAGCACTTAACACGACATGACCGCTCACGAGAACTAGGAGCCAAAATCCAGGAGGTATGGGGACTATCCCTGGTTCATTGGGGATTCGGTCCTATCCACCGCCAATGGACCATGAACTAAAGGTGCGGGGGGGGGGGTTAGTTTGTTAGCCATCGGTTCCATGGAACGCGCCCGAAGACCAGGAGCTAGCAAGTATGGGAAGGGCCAGCGCATAGCCGAGGGGCTAGCGCTCGGCCACATGGCCCCATGTGACCCTGCCAAGGGGGCGCGCGCCGGAAAAAGGGGGCTTATCCCCAAATATTTTCAAAATGTGGGTTTTTATACTATGTTTTGGATTTTTTATGATTTTTATGCCTGTAACTAATGGATTTTATCCATTTTTGGGAGATATTGGGCATTTTTGGAGCCCAAATTTTGGGAGGAAGTTGGGGATGGATAACCAACTTCAGATCTATAAAAACTAGGCCTGTTTGAGGCCATGAAGGACAATCATAGCAGAGTTATGCTGAAGGAAAGCTAAGCCAAAGCCATTTTTATGCAGGGAAGCTATTGAGGAGCAGACGCTTGCGGGCCATTTCTGGGAGCTCCGGACATCTGTTTTGCGTGTCGTTTCTTTTGCTGGGTTCTAGAGATCTAGAAGAACATGACCAGATCAGTCTTGTAGCCAATTGGTACTACTGCGATGTACTTTTGAGATTTTGAACATAAATAAAGAAGCCTCCCCCACAGAGACAAAGGCCCGAAGACGTAGGCAACGTTGTGCCGAACTCCGTTATCATTTCTCTTGCTATGGTTTGTTGTTTATTACTTCATTTCAGATCTGCATATGTGTATATGGCTGTCATAATTCCTCTTATTTGCTCATTCTTTCATTAAGCTTCTTAAAATGGTTAATTAACACATGCAATTAAAAACTCAACCACAGTCATTAAAAGATTTTTACGGATCAGCCCCATGGGTGGGTTTCTGTATTAGGTAAATGAATGGAGGACAATTTGTAGGTGGGAAAATTGATGATGGATGAGATGGATGGATAATTATATTGCAGAGGTGTAGTAAATAGAACCGAGATGATATGACCTAGGATTCCATTGGGAAAGTTAGCAATATGATGAGAAGAAGTATGGGGTTAATTCTTGGAAGTACATAAGACTATCGAGACTCCCATCCCTAGGGGTGAAATCAACATGAGTGTCAAGTTTCCAAGGTAAATTATGAATGGGACAACTCATGTGGGGGGGAGTGCTATCGGGTGACAGTACCCAAATGCAGCAGAGGTAAAGGTATTGCAGAGCCGGATGTAAGGACCCTAAAAGGAAATGTCAGAGGGTATGACTGGGATATGCAATTGGTTTAGAGAGGGAATAATTACATGCCAATGTTAAATATATACCTGAAGGGGTTGTAAGATTGTGGAACGAGTACTTGCACACATGAAAAACAAATACCCGATGTGAACAATATCTGATGATAAAGAACATATAAAAATTATTTGATAAAATTGGACATGAGCATGTGTACCTTAACATGGAGTGAGAAAAATGCTCTTCTGAGGCCAAATGCAGAGGATGACCCGAGGAATGTGAATGTGTAGATGGCGGGACCAGGATCCCGTGGCTGAGAACAGATCACAAAACTAAGGCTCTAGGATCTTGTAACAGAGTGTGGAAGTTGGTCAAAAGGGACTATATATGGATGGTGGGCCCATAATGCCACCTCATTTGTACCTGTCACCGTTGTTGAGCTATCGATATAGTTGTGAGGAGATTTGGATATTGCTAGAGCGTGAGGCTACCGATCCGAGAGTGGTGAGAGATAGGTTAATGTTCCTATCCTCTTGCATGTTGTGAATTTCCTAGTATGTAGGTAGGGGTTGTATGAAGGGCCATATAGGGGGTTTTTTGGGTAGGGGACCACCAGTGCACGGGAAAAGAAGGAATACCTACTCACATATGCACAGGTATAATCCTTTTTTCTTGTGCATAATGTGAGACTGTGTTTGACACAGTCGTGCATGTGGGCATGGGGGTTGGGCAAATAGGAGCACATTATATGCGTGACTGTCTGACAAACATCTGTGCACTCATGCGTGATTGTTTCTCAAATAGTTGTGCATTAATGCACAGTTGTGAAAATAATAGGCGTGCACATGTGTGCACATGTTTGGGTGAAAGCCACGATTTTTGGGAAAGGCTAAGGGTTTGTAATTTTTGATATGTTTGATGCTTTTTTCTAGATGATGGGGCTGATCAAAGGTTTCTATGTAGATGCGTGATCGGTTGAGCACATAACACTATGTCAGTCCATTGGAGAGAGCATGAATGGGACCGATTACGGGAGATCGTGAGAGAGAAGTCGGGCGTGAGGAGACACTTGGAAGCCTGTAGGTTGCTCAAGTTCTTTGAATGCCCTCTGATACAGTCATAGGAGTTCCTACTTCAACATCTGATCGGGATGTGGAGCACTGATATACAGTGCTTCATTGTTAGAGAAGAGTAGTTGACATTCTCGGCCACCAAGGATGTGTACTTCTTGACGGGGCTCCCATTCTTTGAGATGGCCCTTTATGATCGATCCCTAGTTGCCGAGGGAGGATCGAGCGGGTGGCTTGGGAGATCACCACTACACTGGGTTGAACCCTATGTCGGGTTCGATCATTTAGATTGAGTCTATTAATGATGACCTCTTGATGGAGTGCATCGCAATGATGGTGGTGAGGATCTACAGTTCCTTGGGGACTCAACGAATCACTGGTGGTCAACTGAGGATAGTGGAGCGGGTCCTGGGTGGGGACCTGTTTGCATCGGGTGTGCTTCTTCACACCAATATGATGGGCCACGTGAATCAGTGTCGGAGAGACGACTCCGGTGACTTCACGTTCGGGTCCATTCTAGTGTCCTGGTTCCTATAGAGGGTGCCTCTGTTGTGCCCGAGGATTATTCTTGAGCCCATGGGGCGAAGAGAGATACAACTAATGTGGTGGGCCCATGTGTTGGCTCGACATGGAGATGGGGAGGGTGGCCACTACCTCATGTCCACCATGGCCTGAGTGTGGTGAAAAATGCCATGGGTGATTATGAGGTATCCATATGCAAGTATGGACTACCGTCACGACCCAGACATGATGTTGCCTCCTTGGGGGGACTAGGATCAATGAGGTATGTTTTTGTATTATGGTTTTATGTTTTATGATTTCGATAGATAGTAGTGATTATATATGTATATATGGATGTTGACACTATCTCTAGGGGTTTTTTGTAGATGTGGGGCCCCAACGTCGAGAGGCGGAGGTGGTCAGGGAGCCAGCATGACTAGTGCCTACATAGCCGAGGGTGGGACATAGGAAGCGACGAGATGACGTTGGTGCTGGACCAACAAGAGAGCTGCAGGAAAAGTCTGAGGTGATGCTGGAGGACCTACATTGATGCTTTGAGCAGGTTCTCCAAGGTGTATTGGATGGCATGTGGGCCCACGTCCAGGATGAGGAGGTCTTGGAGCATTGTGTCGGAGTTCTGGTAGAGTGGCATACCTTGATCTGTCGAGAAGCAGTGGTGAGGGAAACGATGACTGGTTGGCTTCCTCCTGGACCTGGAGGGCCCCCAGCTGCTGGGACACCTCTGGATGACAAAGGACCTGGGGGGAGCTCTTGGGGCACCTTGAGTGCCTATTTTTTGTATATGTATGGGTTTATGGGACCAGTTTTTGTATAGGGTATGAGATACCCATTTTTTGTACTCATATGGGTGGGGGGGATTCACTAGCCTATGGGTGATTGTATATGTATTTTTTGTAAACACTTATGACATTCATGATTATATATATATGGATATATTTTGGATCATTCGTGTCTCTATGTGTTATGTTTTTTATGTATGATGTATTTTCCATGTGTTTTGACAAATGTATGATGCTTATGTATAAATTTATTTTTAATGTGATAAATTCCAATCTAATACTAGGTTAGCCATGTGATCTACTACTTGATTAAGTTGTCATGGAATATGTGTAAATGTGATTAAATCAAAGTTACAAAATAAGAGTCTAAATTGCAGGTATTTACAAAAGAGACAAGTATCGTGAACATGATATACATTGTTGAGATGTAGGAAGAAGAGTTGGAAATCTAATGGAACGCTAAGGTGACGAATGTGGTAGTGACTAGCCTTGACGAGGAGACCAATGATGGCATCATATTCATCTTGGTTATTGGTGACCGATCCCAAACATATGCCATCGGAGTGGAGAAGGACATGTGAGGGAGTATATATGGCCCAAGCAGTCGAAGCAAGATTCTGGGTCTAGCGGTTGGCATTGTCAGCGTAACCGATGTGGTAGGCTGATGGATGATGCATATGTCAATAACATGAATGATAGATTAGAAATAAGAAGTGGTGGCAGAAAACAAGACTAAAAACTCTAAAAATGTGTACAAAGAAAAGCCTAAGGTAGGATGGTTACGCTCAGGGGTAAAAATTCTTTAAGTACAACCTGTTGACGATTTCTATGAGAGGGTAGCCTTATGGAGAGGCCAACATGTATGTGCCTTTAGTGAGGCAGTGTTGGACGATGTAGGTTCCATACCATAATGACTCAAATTTCCAATGGTTGAGAGTATTGTGGGTGATATCGTAGGCTAACACAAGTTTGCCTTCGTTGAATGAGCGAAGGTTGACATGGTGGTCGAAAGTGGATTTGGACCATTTTTTATCTCCCTCATTTTTTTGTAATGAAGGTCGACGATATTCATCAAGCGACTCTAAGATCATCAGGCGCTTCTCCATTGGAGAAGTGTCAGGTAATATCTTAGTGGAAGTGTGTAACGTGGGGATTTCACACTCAATAGGGAGGGTGGCTTCTATACCATGGAAGAGGTGGAATGGTGTAAAATTGATGGCAGTTTTGACTGTCATGCGATAAGCCCATAATGCAAAAAACAACATATGATGCCAGTTGGTATTATGTTTGTTGACAGTATGTTGTAGCATGGTTTTGAGGACTTTTTTGACAACCTTGCCCTGTCCGTTGGATTGAGGGTAGTATGGGGAGGAAAACTCATGGGTGAAGCCTAACTGTGAGGAGAGTTTCATCAAGATCTCGTTCTCAAAGTGTTTACCATGATCGGACACTAACTGTAGTGGGACTCCGAAGCGGTCAATGACGTGGTTGAAGAAAAAATGCATTGATGTGTCAGTGGTGTTGTTAAATGTGGGCATGGATTCAACCCGCTTGGTAAAGTAATCTACTGCCATGAAAATTTACTTGTGTCCATTACTGGATGGAGGATGGAAAGTCATGAAGTCTATTCCCCATTTACAGAAGGGGCCGACTGTGATGACTGGAAGTAGAAGGGTTGGTGGCACGCATGTTTTGTTTGCATAAAGCTGGCATTTTTCACATCGCTTGATAGTGTGGATGTAGTCATGAAACAATGTGGGCCAGAAGTACCCTACTGGAATGATTTTTTGGGCGGTGGACATACCTGAGAGGTGACCACTGCAAGCACCGATGTGTTAATGGTTCAATACTTTGTCAGCTTCGTCGATGGTAAGACATCGTCAAAGGATAGTGTCTACCCTATGTCGATAGAGGACATCTTCGATGAGGAGATATCCGGGGGACTGATGGTGAATGCGTTGTTGATCATATTGAAAGAGATGAGACCCAAAATTCTATGTCCAAAGGTAGACAAGGAGGTCGTCGTACCAGAGGTCATTGAAGGGGATGAAGAAGAGGTGTTCATCGGAGAAATTATCATTGATGGGGGATGCTTTAGCATCTGAGGAAAAATTCGTAATGAGTTCGGCTAGGATGAGAGATTTATTTCTTTTTGGAGTAGAGAACTCTAAATCGTATTCCTGGAGGATGACAATCCATCGGGCAAATTTTCCATTAATCTCTCATCAACTAAGCAAGTAATACATGGGGTTGGAGTCTGCTATGACCTTGGTAGTTCAAAGCAGAATATAGTGTTGCCGTTTTTGGACTGCGAGGAAAAATGCTAAGGTGAGTTTCTCATCATGATTATACTTCAAGGGTGGCCCTGAAAGATTTTTACTGATGCAGAAAATGACATGTCCATGCCTGTCATCCCCTAATTGGATGAGGACTCCTTCTACTGAGACATTTGAGGCTGACAAGTAGAGGATGTAATCGCGATCATAGTCTAGGGGATTAATCAAGGGGCATTCGATAAGGAATATTTTAAATCATCAAAAGTTGTTTGAGCATGTTCATCCTATCAAAATGGGATATCATGTCGCAGTAAGTGGAGAAAATCGTGCATGCGAGTGGCATAGTCTAGGACAAAGCGACGTAAAAAGTTGGCTTTTCCTTGTAGGCTTTGCAGTTGGTGTAAATTTCTAGGTGGTTGAATTTCTGTGATAGATTGGAAGTTGAGGGGGTCCAACGTGATGCCGTGTTGGGAAACAATGAGCCCAAGGAGGTGTCCAATAGTGACGCAAAAGACACACTTGAGGGGGTTCAAGTGAATATTATACTGGCGACATCGCTAGAAAACGATGCATAAGTCGTCTAAATCTTGAGTTCGATTTTTAGATCGAGCAGTGAGGTCATCCAAATAAGAAAGGATGATGCAAGAAAGATAATGGAAAACATAGGTCATGGCCCATTGGAACGTAGCACCTGCGTTCTTGAGTCCAAAAGGCATGACATGATAAGAAAAGGTACCCCAAGGGGTAGTAAAAGTGGTTTTATACTGATTTGTTGGATGGATTTAGATTTGATTTTAGCCAGAGAATCCACCCTTAAAGGACAGTTCCTCGTGAAGGGCACATTCATCGATGATTTGGTCAATGAATGGGGTAGGAAAGTTATCTTTGGGACAAGTGTGGTTGAGATCGCGAAAGTTTGTACAAACACAAATAGTTCCCTATTTTTTGTTAATGAGGACGGGGTTGGAGACCCATGAAGTGTACACAATGGGGTAGATGAACCCAGTAGTGCGTAACTTGTCAATTTTGACTTTTATAGACATAGCTTTAGATGGGTGAAGGGGGTGTTTCTTTTGATGAACTGGGGTGACATCTGGCCAAGTGTGGATTCAATGTTTGACTATAGATGGATTGAGGCTGGGCATCTCCGTATATGACCAAGAAAAAATATCTCGATGTTGGCTCTTGGTTATGGATTGAGGAAGAAAGCGAAGAATAAGGAAGAAGAAAGATAAATCACGAAGCGCGTGGAAGGCACACAAACTGATGAAGGATCAAAGTGGGTAAAGAAGCAGAAAATAAGGAACGAGGTAAATGAAAAGCAAGTCGTTGAAAGAGAAGATCAAGGAAGACAAAGCAATAAAGAAGACATATCGTGGAAAACTCAGCAAGTAGAAGAAGACACCAATAGGTTCTTTGGAGCAACTTGTGGAGAAGAAGGAAGGACAAGCTGGTGAAGCCCTGAAAACGCAGGTCAAGTGGACCTAGGGTTTTGGCATCTAGGGTTTTGACACCTAGATTTCGGTCTAAGGTTGTATGAGAGTCATGAAATGTATAAATAAAGGTCTAGAAGAGTCGAGAGGGTTGGTTATTGTTGGTTATGATTATTGTTGTTGATGCTATGAGAGAGAGAATTGTTTTGTTGTAATATCATTTTGTATTCTGGATCTTCAGCTGGGTGCGAAGATCAAACGTGTAGCTCGATGCACAGGGAGGAGAGAAAAAGAGAGATAAGGAGAGAAAAAGAGAGATAAGGAGATCTATAGCTAAGTGCGCAGATATAATTGTATATTTTCATCTAATATATCAAGAAACACAGTTATGTGGACATATCCCTAGGGAGAGGGTGAACCACATAAACCTTGTTGTTCTTTGTGATTGATGTTGTGTTATTGTCTATCTATTATACTGTATTTCATTTTTGTGTTCCATATTAAAGATAAGAGATATAAATAATATTGTGAAGTAAGTGGAAGACAGTTAAGCATATCTAGGTTATCTTGTGTTGTTGTTCTGGATTCACTTTGCATTTCCTCTGGTTGTAGACACATGTGTCCTACAACCCCCCCTATTTCTACTTCAAGTGAGAGTTCATATGCTTTGCAGGTGTTGTTGAAAGGGCCAATATTTAGGGTTTGTTGTGTGCTGTTAGAGTTGAACCCTGGGTCTACCCCTGTGCCAACAAATGGTTATGTTGTTGGAAATGGGATCTTCTTGAGGGAATGTCAAGGTGGTTTCCATCGAAGAAAAAAATTCAGAATTGGATAGAAGAAAAAGAAAGCGACTTCGTCGTAGCTTAGAACAAGAACCCTAGCATTAGTATGAAAGAACTGTTGGGGAGGTACATCTTCACGAATGTGCATGAAATTTTATTTATAGTATTTCATAAGGAGTTATACGAGTGGTTAGCTAGATTAGAAGAAACTCAGTTCAAGATCATATCTAGACCACATGTGGTTTGGACATCGACGTTGATCAAGAAATTCAAGAGAGTTGATAACGTTGAGTCTAGAGAAATAGATTTCTAGTTTGATAGCATTATTGGAAGGTACATTACTGAGTTTTCTATTGACAAGGTCATATATCCAAGAAGAGAGATATTTCTTCAAGGGACCTAGAGGAAAGTTTCTACACTTCTTGAAGTTAAAGATTAAGATGTTATTGCATGAGAAGAATATCTTGAAAATACAGTAATCAATCAGATTTTAAAGCTAATGTTCAAGAATTCAGACAACGACAGTGACATAGAGGCTGGACACACGCACAGTGGTAGATCATTCAGAGAGGTTCCTCTTGCAAACTTGTTTTAGAAGAGTTACAGAGACGAAGGATTCTACAGTAGAGAAGAAGCATAGCTAACAGATGAAGAATATTCAGAGTCCGCAAGGGTAGAGGAAGTAGAGACTGAAGAACTTCGCCGAGGAGAACCAAAAACTTCAGGGATTGTGCGTACTATCGAAATAAGTATTATTACTACTCCTATTTTTTTAGCCGCATTAAGTAACCAGAGAAACCAGAGTAACTAGAGCACTTAGAGTACTATTACAAGCAATTTAGTACATACTCAACCAAGAAACCTAGAAAGATCCATGGAAGATGAAATGATGTTACCTATTTTTAGAGAATATGGATTTGAATATCCTGACCAACACTGGTTCTTATGCGAAGCTATATGGAGCATTAAGCAAGTCACCGAAGAAGATGTTAAGAGATCTCAATTTAGTACTACCTTGAGGGACTGCGCAATGAGCTGGTATATGAATTTTATTTTAGGACCTGTACAGCCTAAACCGATGAATGACATTAAGACTGCATTGAGTGCAGAGTTCAAGAAACCTAAGTCGGAGTCAGAATTCATTATAGAGTTTAAGTAAATAAAGAAGAAGGTGACTGAACCTATTTGGGAGTTTGATAAGAGGTTTAATACCTTGATAGGCCATTTAAGTTTTTAGATCCTAGATGAACAGAATAAGGAGTGGTTCATCATTGCTCTCCTGCCACACATTAGAGTTCCTCTGATGCAAAAAAAGGTCGCTTCATAGGCTAAAGAATTGGAGATCACCATGAAACTAGAATCAACCCATGTAGGAGAATCTAGTTCAGGTATGAATCAGATCTTGAATCAATTAACTAGTTTATCTTTACAATTTGAAGATATGAAGAAGGACAAAGGAAAAGAGAAAAGTGAATATATATGGTGTATCAGATGTAAAGCAAAGGGCCATGACAAAGAGAAATTTCCTTTATTTAATGAATACTTGGCCTCTGGAGCACTTAACCCCTTGAAGCAGGCTACTTTACCATGGTGTGAGGTATGTACAAATAGACATCACCCTGGTGAATTTTATTATATGAAAAAATATGTCTATACACCTACCAATCTTTATTGCACTTTCTGTAAATATGTGGGGCATAATGAGAAATATTGTAGGGCTTATGAACTCATGCATGAAAGGTCAAGGGATACATATAGAATTCAAGGAGAATTATAGTTAGAAGGAAATACTGCGCAGTTCAATTCCCCGGGAAGAGGAAACTTCAACCCTCGTGGTGGATTCAGAGGAAGAGGATGAGGAGGAGGAATGGGTCAAGTTCAAGGTTAAATCATTTTCTATAATTATGCCTAGCCAGGTCATTTGGAAAGGGATTGTCAGAACCCTTGTACTACTTGAATCTATTGTAATTTATTTCATCATGTCATTGAAGACTATCCAGTATTGTTAGCTAAACTTCAGGAAAGACGAGGTGGAAACCAGAAAGTCCAGCTAATATCAGCTGAACCTCGCAGTGAGAATCCCAGATTCGTTGTTATTACTATAGGAGGCATTGTTACAGGAGAAGATCGGGTGACTCCAGAAAAGACTACATATGGATTAGGGATCAGAAAAGTTGTAGATAAGACAAAATTGTTTGATCTAAGGAAAGAAAAGCATACCTTCGAAGAAGAAAGAAGAGAATTTGTAGGTGAATAGGATTCTTCATCTAGGGCATAACCAAAAGTAAGGGAATGTAAAATGCCTACAACATTTGACCAGTCTACCCTAGCTAGACAAGGGAAAGAGGTAAGAAAGATTATGGACTTCTTGTGTACTTGTATCAATTTGATTAAAGATCAAAACTTTGTTGAGGAACTAAAACACCTAATAAAATATTATGAAGTTGGGAGAATAGACCCTTTGCTGAGTAGAGATGTGAATCAAGTATCTAGGAAAAGAAGGATAAGAAAGGAACTGCACCTTATCACTCATATTGGAGACTACGACGTGGAATATGTGGTCCTTGACTTGGGATCAGAAATAAATGTTATGATGTAGACTTGGGCACTTATGGGAAAACCTAAGTTGATTTAGTCCCCTATTAGGCTCAATATGGCTAATCAACAGGCAGTGAGTCCCTTTGGAAGACTAGAGGATATCCCTATGGGCATCGACGGAGTGAGGACATTTGCAGATTTTGAAGTGATTGAGATTGTTGATGATAGTTTCCCCTACCCTGCATTTTTAGGAATTGATTGGTCTTTCAACAATTCGACTATTGTTGACCTAAAAAAGAGAAGAATGACATTTGAAGGTGATGGCCTTAAGGTCATTTCACCTCTTGACCCTGATGAAGGTCGTAGATACACAGAACCAATAAGAGAAGAAGATCACGCCTATGAGATAGAAAATATCTATAAATTGACAGCAGGACAATAGGATTACATTAATCCTACAACATATGGAAATCTAAGTTGGTGAAGTGAAAGTGCATGCTCATCAGATTCAGAGGAAGCATTGGAAAAATGGCAGAACATAATGTATGAAGTCTCTACATGGAGGTGTGTCAGATTGACCAAAGAAATTCACTGGATTGGCATAGAAGTAATTAATATTCCTACATTTGATGGCTTGAACCATTTAGAGAATTTTCTAGTTGAATTTGAAGGAATTGTACCAGTACAACAGATGTTGTTAGCACTATATGAAACCTTTAAAGTAATTCCAACTAGATGGTGGGGAACACATAAGAAGAACATCACAAAGTGGGTAAAATGTTGCACCTTGATGAAACTGCTCTTTTCAGACCAACGTGAAGGTTGCGAAGTTCAATGCACAGGTCAGAGTTGTCCTTTGGACCATGTGTTATCCACATTTTTGGTTATCGAGATGATGACATGATAATGACA
>JASDQU010331247.1:2501-12857 GCA_032191745.1 Picea mariana | reverse complement strand
ATCGGATAATGGAGGAGAATTCACTTCAAAGGAATTTATGGACTATTGCAGCAATCATGAAATAAAAAGGAAATTCTCCATCGCTGGGACACCTCAACAAAATGGAGTTATTGAAAGAAAGAACAGGACAGTACAAGAAATGGCTCGAACAATGATAATGGATTCAAAGTTGACAGATATTTTTTGGACACATGTAGTGTATACAACAGTTCAAAATCAAAACAGAGTAATGCTCAGAAACAACACTAATAAAACTCCGTATGAGCTATGGAAAGGAAGACCAAAAAATGTGAAGCACTTCAGATTTTTTGGAAGCAAATGCTACTTCAAAAGAGAAGTTGGCAGAATGAGAAAGTTTGATTCTCATGTGGACAAAGGAATACTTGTTGGTTACTTAAGTACAAGGAAAGCATACAAGTGTTACAATCTAAGATTAAACAAAGTTGTGGAAAGCATCAATGTAACAATTGATGAAACAGGTCGACCAGAATCTAGGAAATTCGCTTAACACATACATGTTGCTTGAAGTTCTTACAGCTGTAGCGACCAATTTCCCTGAACCTTCTTTTCTTATCTCACACTTTTGTGAATCGAAGGTAACTTTATGACCTTCATCACACATTTGACTCACACTTAAAAAATTATGGTTTATATCTTCTACTAGTATAACATTTTATTCCTTTTCATTCTTGTTCCCAATTCAGACTGTGCCTTTTCCAATGATTTTTTTTTAATCTCATTTCCAAAGGAGACTGATCCATATCTTTCCTTTCGTAATGTAAGAAACTTATCTCTATCACCTGTCATGTGTTTTGAACATCCACTCTCAACATACCAACCATGTTTCTTTTGTTTAGGTTGTAGAACGACTGTGCATTCTTCATTGTTATACTGATCTTTCTTTCTTAACCATGTCATTTTCTGAGGCTCCTGTTTGTGATTCTATTGAGGTTCTTTAGGAGGGGTTGTCATGTTCCTCATGTCAAAATATTCCTTCTAGATCATCCATTCTTATTGTAGAAATATCTTCTCTTTCTTCTAGTGCTGAAATATTAGGATAAAATCTCATTAGAAGAGATCTCAGTACCTTTTGAACAAACATAGATTCGTTAACTTCTTCTCCCAATCCTTTAATTTCATTCATTTTTTAATCAACTCGCAAAAATTAAGCTACAATGTCTTCATATTCTTCATTCTCATATGTTCAAATTGACCTTTGTAAGTTTGAATCTTGGCTTCCTTGACTTTGGCATCTCCTTCATAAACATTATGAAGTTTGTCCCAAATCTTCTTTACAGAATCAAAATGCATAACCTTGACATATAATGAATCAACCATACCATTCTTAATAGAGTTTTTATCCCTCAAAAAGTTTTGATTGATTTTCATTCCATCATTATCTGTTGGGGGAGTGGCAGGCTCTTTGTATCTATATACTACTGATTTCGAAACATCAAATCCATGTGATTGTACATATGTTTTCATCCTTCTGCTCTAGAATGCATAATTATGTCCATCAAATTGTGGCATTCCATTCTTGTTTATATTGGTGCTTTTCATGATCTACCTTCCAATGGTTAAAATGTTTCTTGAAGAAAACTATTATGATACCATCCCAATTGTCGGAATACTGAGAGGAGGAGGTGTGAATCAATATGAACACATTTACCACTTTTAATCACAATATATAAACTTCAACCTTATCAGTAATATATAATCAATGCATCATATATGATTTCACTCAATATATCATGAGCATATAAACATAAGAAGCATCACATCAACAACATCACATCAAATACAAAGTACACCAGCATTTACGTGAAAACCTAAATGGTAGAAAACCTCAGAGTGCTTTCTTATATATCAAAGAATACATTCATTAAAAGCACAAACTTCCCAATTCTCTAGCTACGAATGGAAGGAGGCTCCAACCCCCTAATTACAGGATCCAACTTGAAGGAAGCTACAACTCTCTGAATTATCTGGATACAACCATAAGGAGGCTACAACCCCATGATTCTCAGGATACAACTTGAAGGAATCTCCAAATCCCTGAGTTCTCCAGCTCCAACCAAAAGGGGGCTGCAACACCCTTTACTTTCCCTATCCTATCACCCTAAAATATAAGTGTAAACCAACTATCACTACCACAATCACTGCCAATGTCACTATCACTATCTCTGTCACAAAAACATGTAACCTATCAACCTATCATTGTATCCAACCTGTCACTGTCACCAACCTATCATTATCACCAACCTGTCACCGTCAACCCGTCATTTTCAAACTGTCATTGTATCCAACCTATAACTATCATTGATACTCAACTAGATCATATCACATGGACCATATATCAAGGACACCTCTCAACTGGATTTCCAACATCACCAACACATGCCTCTACTAATCATGTACCAATATCACCAACATAAAATCACAAGATATGTGTCTCAACCATTTACCAAAGCATGTACCAAAGTATCAATCTATACCATACCAAGCATCAACCATGTACCACAACCTGTACCACAACAAGTGCATGAACCATGCACCAACACTTGTACAACAAAAAGTGCATTAACCATGCACCAACGCCTATATCATGTACTTAAACAATCAACCATGTAAATCAACACATGTACCATACCATGTACCAATAATGTATCTTAACCATATAATATATCACTCAATCATTCAATACACCATATATCATAGGCTATACCAAGAAAGTTTTATCAATGGTGTACCTCAAACAAGTATAAACATCACCAAGAGATATATCTCATACATGTGTTGTCATATACCAAGTGTATTCCTCAACAATGTATCAATATCAATAAAAACCATAGACCATGTGTCAATGCTTCAAGAGTATACCAAGAACAAACCTCAAGCACGTACCATAGCATCATCAACATGTAGTCAAACCAAATACCAAAATTCCAAGAGTGTACTACTAACAATGTATCATATCATGTCCAATATGTACCATGTACCATCACTACTATGAAATTCCTCAAGCATGTATCATACCATAACCAAACATAATCCCCAACACTAACACATGAGCATACATGTAACTTGCAGCTAACTTGTTGTACAATAATATTTTCTTGTAACTCTTCCACATCCTTCAGCATCCTAGTACCAACATTCTATTCAATTTTGTCTTGTCCTTGTGGGACAAATACTACCTATCATGCAGGTCCTCACATGACATGCCCAAGGCAACCCATGGGGGTGTGTCATGGGACACCCTTAATTTGACCTGTGTAATTAGGGTTATAGAAAAACCCTAGCACTTTGGAGCTCTGAAACATTTTCTCTTTCTTTTCACTTTCTTTGCTTCCTTAGACTTGATGTCTGATTCACGAATAGACCAAAATATTAGACCATAACATTCACAAGATAGATATTCAATGTAAGTGTGTATGTCCTTATGGGAGACTCCTTGAGGTGTTTATAGACTTTTTCATAGTAAACTATTTCCTTAATCTTAGGGATTCTAGTACTTTCTTATCACAACCACTTTACCCTTTTAAGAATGACTTGTAACCAATTTGGGGCTTTGTGACCATTCTTTGGGGCTTCCAGCTTCACAAGGCCACAACTCCTCAACTGTGAAGAACCACATGGTGTACCACATATCACCAGAAATAACATCACAATTACTATCCATCGATGAGTATCTTACCTGCATTTACACTATCCTTAATGTCCATATTCCTCATCCAAATTTGGGTTCTATAGCCACACCTTCGGGGATTTATGTAGACTTCATCAAATGCACCCATCACATTTGCTGATATCAACCACAATTAAGTCACCATCAATCTCAACCACATCTCTAGGGCTTACAGAATTCTCTAAGGTTTGACATCAATGACAACCAACTGTCTAACAAAAACAATCAAGTCGAGAATGGTGAATCGAGAGATACATCGAAATTGTTATTTCTTCATTGATAGATGATAATCCTAAGCCATGGAAGCCACAATTCACTAGTGATGTGGAAACTTGTGATGCGGGAGCATCCTTTCCACCTCAGCAACGCACCATCTTTCCAACACATCAAAGAGCATTCAAGAAGGGGAGCGACGCCAACCCTCTCATTTTGCCCTCAATTTTAAAAATTCAATGTAATTGAAAGAAATTAAATGTTGTAAGGCTGGAAGAGTCGAGCTGATTCCTTTGTACAAGATGTATTTAGAGTCTCCTTTAATAGATATATGTAGGATGATCTAGATCCAATTTAGAATAGATGATCATTCAATGTAATCTGCCTCAGTAGATAGGCATTGTAAATTATGATTAGACACCACTAGTGTAGTTGGAGGGAAAGACTAAATGAGTCTCTTCTTGTATAAATATTTGTATTGTAAGCCCAAAAAGGGTTCTGGCTAATGAAAGTTAATATAAAATCATTGTAATCCAAGGAGAGGAGAGAGGCGAGATTCTTTTGCAGTCCGAGCTTTTTCACATATATTGTAATTGACATTCATCTTAATAAAAAGACAACATTTTTTCCTTCATGAGATTTTGTGTATGTTCCATGTATTTGATGAATGTTATCTGTGTGTTTATGTGCATATGTTATAGATGTATGAGATAGGTTTCAATCTATAGGGATAATATAGATTCCACTATCTATTGTGAGTTTGTTGAGTTGTTCTAGGTTATTTAGGCTAAATGCAAGGAGTGCATGACATAGTACTGAGAAATCTGTGAGCCAACACAATGAGTGCATATTTGAATTATTCTTCAAGTTCATAGGATAATGTGCCAAGTGGGAACACCAGAAAATTTACAAACTCAGAGGAGAGCCTCAAGTTTGTTAAATACCTTGGAGGAGAAACTATGCAGAGAAGGCACATAAGACAAAATTGTTGAATATTTTGTAGAGCTCTTCTAAGTGGTCATTGAGCGAGTGCAAGGAGTGCACATGATAATTCTTTTTTTAGTTCAGAGAGAAGAGTGTCAAGGAGGAGACACCCCAAAGTTATTTAACACTCTGGTAAATAGATAGGATAAATAGTACAGGGTTGTTGAACACTCTGAAGGAGAAGCTCTGCAAGGAGTGCTTTGAACAGGTGCAAAGAGTTCACAAAACCAACACGTTCTAAAGTGTTGGAGGAAATTGAGGAAAACCAGAGTTGTTGAACACTATGGAGGCAAGAGATCTGCAAGTGTGCATTGAGAAGAAGTGCTAGGAGGGCACAAGAAATTCCTTTGAAGGAAAGTCAAGGGTCGAGACCCTTATGAGACTGAGCAAGTTGAAAGATCAGGAGGAGCAGTGCATAGTTGCATGCAAAGTCAAGTGTGCACCAGGGATAGGTCAAATTCCATTGACAAATCTTGGGAGGAAAAGCAAAGACGAGACCCAAGTAGTCAGGCTCACAGGAGAAGGTTCAGAGGCCAAAACCTTTGAACACTTATAATTTTTCCCACTTTGGGAGAAAGTGCAAGCTCGGGAAGAAGCGGAACAATAGTCGTTGGATCATTTGTTGAGAGAAGATATGGGTTTTCAAATTCTACATCCAGACATTCGAAGGAGCGTGTAGAGGAGGATCAAATCGAAGCCATTAGATCTGAGCGCAAAGGATCGACATTTGTCGGATCCAGGTAAAGTGCATGGACTTTAATCTCTTTAATTACATAGGAGAGCGAACTCGCCGAATTCATGAAGTTTTGAAGCCAATTGGAACCTTCCATCATCTAGAGAGATAGGTGGTGGAAGATCTGAAACTCTAGAGAAAATTCACTACGAGAGTTTTCAGTTGAGGAGTGAATAAAAATCTTGAAGCTCGAAAAAGCAGAGTAGATCTTGACCGTTGATTGTTAGGAGGCACATGGAAGCATGATGTTAACCTCGTAGGAGAGCCACTCTGGAGGAAATGAAGTAAGGTCTTTTAAAATACTCGAAGCCCGAAGTAGCAGAGAAGATCTCAGTCATCCATCATTCGGAGACACGTGGCGAGAGATCCTACATTCCGAAGGAGCAGGTGTAGAGTTGGGAGAACTCTCGAAGAGTAGTGAGCCAAAGAAGATCTGGGTCATCCATTAGTAAGGATAGGTGTCACGAGATCCGTCACTCTGGAGAAGGACCACTTAGGAGGTTTGGAAGTGTTCAAGGATCGATTCCTACTGAAGTCGCGAAGCCCGAAGAATATATGGATCATTAGATCTAGAGGAACATGTGGCGGAGATCCATTTTCTTCCGAGGAAAGGTAATTTGAAGGAAAGAGAGGGTGGAGTGTGAATAACTCCCAAATCCCAAAGTCGTGAATTCATCATAGCCATCAGTGAAGGAAGACATGTGGTAGAAGATCTGCCACTTCTGATAAAAGCCACTCTGTGAGAAAGTGGAGTTCATGGAGGCAGATATTCCGAAGGACAAAGTGTTGGAGTACATTTGAGCCATTGGATCAGGAGGGATAGGTCTTGGAGGATCCCTCACTTTGGAGGTCATACATTTTGAAGGAAAGTGGAATTGGGTTGCGTGAAGACTCCCAAAGGCCGAAGCATCAAAGTCCATCCAAGTCATCCATTGGAATTGGACAGGTGTTAGCATACCTCGTACTTTGGAGGTTTGTCACTCTGGAAAATTCATGTGGTAGTGTTTCAGAATTATTATTTATTTTTTTGTGTGTGTCTGGAGGAATTAGCAACTAGTTGGGCACGTGCTTGCGTTACACGTGGCCGTGTTATCCAACCGCTGCCACTATGACCTCCAGGTGTGCCCATGATGCCCCTTACGTGACACACAAGGTAATTCGGGGGGAATTGCACTCGAAACCTCATGGAACTTCATTTTCACGGCACTTGCCAATTGAGCTGCCCCCCGGGGGCATAGTGTTTCAGAATTCACCGAAGAGATGGAGTTCAGAATTTTTGTGGGTTGTTGATTTGGAAAAGGAGCAGGGACCATCGATCCATCTCACGTCAGTTCAAGAATTTGCCAATTTGGCGATTCAGAGGAATTGTGGTGTTGTGCATTTAGAACACCTGAGCCCAAAGTTACAAAGATCCTTGGGGTTTAGCCTTGGGTCATAGCCCAAGGTCGCATGTGGAGAGGGGTTAGCATAAGGATCTAGCGTCCATCAGCATAAAATTTCCAAGAGCGCCAGAAAAAGGGGTCGTGGGTTGCATATGACCTACGCCTGAGGAGAAAAGGGGCCTATGTAGAATTGATTTGGGTTCTAGAAGGGGGGCCGAAGAGGTAATTAAGCTCAGTCTTTTGAACGATCCTAGACTGGGAGCTCATGCATCCTCAAGGAGAGAAGGGGGTTCTACATCAATTGGTATCAAAGGCTAGGAAAAGGTTTTGTCTGATACCATCAAGTGGTATCAGAGCATGATTTTACTTTCAGGTAGCGAGAAGGAGAAAAGGTTTTGTTTGATACCATCAAGTGGTATCAGAGAAAAGATTTCATTTGTAGATAGTAGGTGAAGGAGGAGACAGAGTTCTCATGCTCTGTAAAGGATTTTTTCAAGTTTGCAACATCTAAGTAGATAATCAGGTGAGTTGAAGAAGGATAAAGAATATGGTTATTGAAGGACATAGGCATGGTCAAGGAAAGGACCGCCATCAGAAAATCAAGGAAGATATGGACAAAGAGATTGAGGAGATAAGAGCGGAAATGGAGAGGCTAACGTTGAAGATGCAACAAGAATCTCAGGTGCATTGTACATATGAGTGTCCCTTGAAGAGAAAATTAAAGTGGCTTGTCCAGAAGTTGTTGGCTAGAAGGCATCAACGTGTAGTGAGAAGGTTGTTGGGGGAAGTTGAAAACCTTAGTGGCACAAAGGAGGAAGTGGTTTACATATGTAAACCAGAGGTTGGAGAAACCCTCAGTGAGGAGAGGAGATCAAAAGTTGATCTCATAGACTGCCAGGAGGGCAGGAGTGAAATCCCAAATTTCCTGGTGGGAAAGGGAGATGAAGAGAGACTGTTGAAAAGTCTCATGAACTCAGTAGGGAGTTCATATTAGCAAGGAGTGTTGATGGAAGTGGATCATATGATAGCTATGATCATTAGGGGAATTTAGATATTCCTACCAATTAGCCCAGCAAAGGCCAGTGCACAAATTTCAGTTGCAGTAGAAGAAGGACAACCAACAGTGATTTTCATAGAGGAGATGGAGCAAACATTGACATCTGCCCCAGTGAAAGAAAAGGAGGAGCATACAGTCAATATGCTCACTCCATGGGAGCAAGAGTTGAAGTTTATGGAGGATTGGTTGTACAATCCAAGAGCAAA
The DNA here is from genome assembly GCA_032191745.1 of Picea mariana. Taxonomy (NCBI): domain Eukaryota; kingdom Viridiplantae; phylum Streptophyta; class Pinopsida; order Pinales; family Pinaceae; genus Picea; species Picea mariana. The sequence continues at coordinate 4,594 of JASDQU010331247.1, read as the reverse complement.
AGTGTTGACATAATCTAGTTTGTCAGAGGAGATAGTTGAGCAGAAGTTCAGTGAGGAGACTGCAAGGATGAAAGCTGCAGTGCAATGGAAATTCAAGGCCACAAGTGATGAATACAACATGGGGTATTAGAATGATTTTCCCTTATATCATCAAGAAGAAGTACAGTAGAGCATACTACATAATGAAATCCATCCCATATTGCAGTTGGAAGAGGTGATTCAGGAGATCAGAGAGATAATGTTGAAGTGATCAAAAGAAGCCGTTAGTAAGAGGAAATGGAGTAGAAGAGAGCTTGTAGTAGCATCAGGGAAGCAACAACAACATAGCAGAGGAAGAGGAGAACAACTCCAGAAAAAAGTTTGGGATCCGAGAGGATTTCAACAGCAAAGTAGAGGAGCTCATGAACAAGAGCTCATGATTTTCCCAGCAATGGAGTATGATGCAGGAGCATCCTTTCCACCTCAGCAATGCACCAACTTTCCAACACATCAAAAGCACATTCAATAAGAGGAGAAGTGCCAGCCCTCTCATTTTCCCCTCAATTTTAAAAATTCAATGTAATTGAAAGAAACTAAATGTTGTAAGGTTGGAAGAGCTATGTTGATGCCTTTGTATAGGTTGTAGTTAGAGTCTGCTTTAATGGCTAGATATAGGTTGATCTAGATCTGATTCAGACTAGATTTTCATTCAATGTAATCTGCCTCAATAGATAAGCATTGTAAATGGTCATTAGAAACCACTAGTGTAGTTGGAGGGAAAGACTCAATGAGTCTCCTCTTGTATAAATCTTTGTATTGTAAGCCCAAAAAGAGTTCTTGCTACTGAAAGTTAATAGAAAATCATTGTAAACCAAGGAGAGGAGAGAGTTGAGACTCTATTGCAGTCTGATATTTTGCACACATATTGTAATTGACATTCATCTTAATAAAAAGACAACAACTTTTCTTGCATGAGATTATGCGTAGGTTCTCTGTATTTGATTAATGTTATCTATGTGTTTATGTGCATATGATATAAATGTATGAGATAGGTTTCCATCTGCAAGGATAAGATATATTCCACTATATGTTGTAAGTTTGTTGAGTTGTTATGGGTTCTTTAGTCTAAATGCAAGGAGTGCATGACATAGTGTTGAGAACTCTGTGAGCCAACACAAGGAGTGTGTATCTGAATTATGATTCAAGTTCAGAAGAGAACGTGTCAGGTGGGCACACTAAAACATCTACAGACTCATAGGGGAGCCTCAAGGTTGTTGAATACCTTGGAGGAGAAACTGTGTAGAGAAGGCACAAAAGACAAAATTATTGCATTTTTTGTAGAGTTATGCCAGGTGGGCATTGAGCGAGTGCAAGGAGTACAGAAGAGAAATATGTTTAGATTTTATAGAGAAGAGTATCAAGGAGGAGACACCCTAGATTTACTAAACACTCTAGTAAACAGATAAGAGAAAAACATCAAAATTTTTGAACACTCTGAAGGAGAATCTCAACAAGGAGAGCTTTGAGAAAGTGCAAAGAGTGCACAGAAACAACATGTTCTGAAGTGTTGGAGGAAATTGTGGGAAAATAGAGTTGTTGAACACTTTGGAGGAAAGAGCTCTACAAGTGTGCATTGAGAAGAAGTGTCAGGAGGGCACCATAAATTCCTTTGCAGGAAAGTCGAGGGATGAGACCCTTAGGAGACTGAGCAAGTTGAAAGATAAGGAGGAGTAGTGCATAGTTTCATGCAGAGGCAATTGTGTGCCAGGGAGAGGTCAAATTCCATTGACAAAGCTCGAGAGGAAAAACATAGATGAGACCCAGGTAGTCGTTCTCGCAGGAGAAGGTTCAAAGGCAGAAACCTTTGAACACTTGTAATTTTTCTCAATTTGGGAGAAAGTGCAAGCTCAGAAGGAAGAGCAACAAAATTCATTGGATCAGCTGTTGGGAGAATATCTAGGTCATTGAATTCTACGTCCATAAATTCGAAGGAGCGTGCAAAGGAGGAGCAGATCCAAGCCATTAGATCTGAGCACGAAGAATCGACATCTGTCGGATCCAGGTAAAGTGCATGGAATTTAATCCATTTAAGTGCACAGGAGATCGTACTCCCC